>OY740801.1:15296302-15476302 GCA_963514005.1 Raja brachyura | reverse complement strand
ACAGATGTTTCTCACTGTACCTCGGTACACGTGACAATAAACTAAACTGACCTTTCGGGTGGAGGTCCCGTGGTTCCTCCGGTATTTTATGTTTTGATCAAGATTCCAACAGCTGCTTATGTTCCTGTCTCAATTTTTGTCTGAAGAAGGGTTCTGACCCGAAACGCCACCCATTCATTTTCCCCAGAGATGCTGCCTGAGCCGTTGAGTTACTCCAGTATTTTGCATCTACCTCAATGTCACTGCTTCACTGCGAATCTCCAACAGGTATGCCTGCTGTGGAGAAGTTCTCCTCCTCTCTCTGCTGGGAGTTCTGTGAGAGCCCCTCTCACTGCCCCGCCTCTGTGATTCCTGCTGCTCTCCCGTTCTTGGCCATTTTCTGACACAAACTCACTGCTGCACCCAGGGCACCAAATGCTAGAATAAGTAACTCAGTAACATCTCGGGAGAACATGGATGAGTGCATTTTCCGATTGGGACCGAAGAAGGGCCCCCGCCCGAATCGTCACCTATCCATGTTCTCCAGAGATGTTGCCTGTCCCGCTGAGTTACTCCAGCACTTTGTGTCCTTTTGTAAACCAGCATCTGCAGTTCCTTGTTTCTACACTTCTTCATTACCGCGGCCACTTACGTTTCGTCAGCATGACTTCACCGCCAGCTTGTCCCACATGCACAAGGGTCCCGACACGAAACACCATCTGTCCATTCTCTCCACAGATGCTGTCTGACCCAATGAGTTCTTTCAGCATTCTGTATTTTGCTCAAGACACCGACATTTGCAGTTCCTTGTGGCCCAACTTTGCTCTTACTGTTAAAGACAATAACCTCAAATAAGCTCTGAGCTACTTAGACTATTATTGTTATTGTTGCGCTGTCATTGCTTGTGTTTATGTGTACGTATGTATATAAACGCACTGAACTTTTTTTTCCTCATTTATTATATTGTTTACAGTGCACCATGTTTACATATTCTGTCGCGCTGCTGCAAGTAAGAATCTAATTGTTCTATATGACTCCTGATTGTACACAAAAAGCTGGAGAAACTCAGCGGGTGCAGCAACATCTAAGGAGCGAAGGCGATAGGCGACGTTTCGGGTCGAGACCCTTCTTCAGACTCTTGATTGTTCAGTTAGATCACCATGGATATGTGGCTCTATCTCCCTGTTCTTGCCCACAGATTTATCTGAACCCGTCTCCAATACAATTCCAACAGTTCAGTTTTGACATTTTCACTGGAGCCCCAGTTCCGACACCTTTTAGGGGAAGTAATTTTATTTTGGCTCTATGTGAGTAAATGTTTTCAGACATTACCCTGAACCTATTTTTCGTGTTATTTCTCTTTGTCCCATTCGCTTATGACAAGAAGGAACAGTTTATATTTACCCCATCAGCCCTTTGTAAACACAAACCCTCACTCAAAACCTATTTTTTTTACGGATTTGCAATTCAAGTTGTGTGTCCTCATAATTCAACTCGTTGTCTTAAATGCTCTCTTGTATTGCTTATGGTTTTCTCCCCAATTCCTATGGTTGCAACTCCCTGTATAGTTTTCTCCACAGCTGGGACACAGTGACTGCTCCCTGGGATTAAAACCAATGGTATCATCGTTTTTAAAGTAGTAGAAAACAGAAATTGTTGGAATAACTCAGTGGATCAGGTAGCATCTGTGGAGGGAACGCCCATCCATGTCCTCCAGAGAAACTGCCTGGTCCGCTGAGTTACTCCAGCAGTTCCTTATGTCCCGCTTTTAAATGAGTGTTGGTCTCAATCCTGGGATGTCAGGACTTTCATACGAGGAAAGATTGGATAGACTCGGCTTGTTCTCGTTGGAATTTAGAAGACTGAGGGGGGATCTTATAGAAACTTACAAAATTCTTAAGGGGTTGGACAGGCTAGATGCTGGAAGATTGTTCCCGATGTTGGGGGAGTCCAGAACAAGGGGTCACAGTCTAAGGATAAGGGGGAATTCCTTTAGGACCGAGATGAGGAAAACATTCTTTACACAGAGAGTGGTGAGTCTCTGGAATTCTCTGCCACAGAAGGTAGTTGAGGCCAGTTCATTGGCTATATTTAAGAGGGCGTTAGATGTGGCACTTGTGGCTAAAGGGATCAGGGGGTATGGAGAGAAGGCAGGTACGGGATACTGAGTTGGATGATCAGCCATGATCACATTGAATGGCGGTGCAGGCTCGAAGGGCCGAATGGCCTACTCCTGCACCTATTTTTCTATTTTTCTATGTTTCTATGTTTCTATGTTTCTATCATGTTTTAGTGTCGTCTACATTGGGAGCCGCAATTCCCTCTGCTCCTCAAATGGACACAAAATGCTGGAGTAACTCAGCGGGACAGGCAGCATCTCTGGGTCGAGACCCTTCAGAAGAAGAAGGCTGTCGGCCCGAAATGCCACCCGTTCCTTCTCTCCAGAGATGCTGCCCGTCCCGCTGAGTTAGTCCAGTATGTAACGTCTATCTTCAGTGTGAACCAGCATCTGCAGTTCCTTCCTACACATCCTCCTGCTCCCTCACAGTTCTCAACTTTTATTACTTTGAAAGTGTCTGGCTTTGTTTGGGGGTTGGTTTGGTGTGTGTGTCCTCACTTTAACCCACAACGAACGAACGGCTTGGTTCAATCATTCAGCCGAACAACAGCAACCCTCTCCGGCTTCCTGCTCCTGCTCCAGTCGAGGGCATTCGCAGCGGCAGCCTCTTGGCTTGGGTCTCATCTGTGAAATTAAATGCACACCTCCTCATTGCCTCACGCAGGGCTATGCGTGGGCGCGGGAGGCGAGGGACGAGACAGAAGCTCGGGAGAGCTATAGGAGACTTGCACGCAACATATCAGATTCTCTGGTCCTGACAGGGTGGATGATGTGGAGAGGATGTTTCCACTTGTGGAGAATGCAAAACGAGGGGATTTGAAAAATAAAGTGCTGCCTTGTTTGAAACTCTTCGAGTGGGGGAAATAACTCGATATCTGATTTTAAAAAAAGCAGCGCTTTCTTAGAATGCAAGCACGTGTGAAGCCCAGCAGTTGTGTTTGATTGTAGAGTGTGTCAGGAAAGTCTTGATTGTTCCTGCAGGTTTTAACTCTTACTGATGCTCCCCCCTGGTGCCAGAATGGGTTCATTGCAAGAGTCTGAAGAAGGGTTTCGGCCCGAAACGTTGCCTCTCTCCCCCCCCCCTCCATAGATGCTGCTGCACCTGCTGAGTTTCTCCAGCATTTTGTGTACCCTCGATTTTCCAGCATCTGCAGTTCCTTCTTTAACACAATATAGGATTGTCTGAAGAAGGGTTTCGGCCCGACACATTGCCTATTTCCTTCACTCCATCGATGATGCCTCACCCGCTGAGTTTCTCCAGCATTTTTGTCTACTATAGGATTTTCCAGCATCTGCAGTTCCTTCTTAAACAATCTAGGAAGAGTTGTGGGAGGCCAAACTATTGTAACACGAGTTGCAACATGCCTGCTTTGTGATGTAACTCCATTTAACAATCTTTGCTCTGCATACCTTAACATCCTAACCCAAGAAAAAGATTTGTAGTTTCTTCTTCTTCTGAAGAAGAGTCTCAACCCGAAACGATATGTATGTGTAACCGCTTCTGCTCTCTATCCATGGCAGAGTATCTCCATTGTAAGTCTCTCTATAATCTAGTACATTGCAATACTCCCATCTAACTACCTTCAGTGCAATATTTTCTCTATACCCCGTCTCTCACTCTAACACGCTCTAAAATTACCTCTCCTTCTGTATAAGCACATTTGAGGTCATTCTCTGTTGAACCTACCCTGCCCCCTATCACTCTGCATCCTCACTCATTGTAACATTCAATCTAAAGCCATTCTGCACTTTGAAACTCTTTATACAACCACCCTCATTGTGATATAATTTAAATAACCCCAAGTACACTGTAAAATCCTCAATGCAACATTACCTCCACCCTATAAGTCTTTCTGCATAAATCCTCTTACACAACACACACTCTATATACCCACCCCTCTGTTACACTCCTGTACATTGCCTTGGTATTGGTAATGGTTTATTATTGTCACGTGGACCGATATACAGTAAAAAACTTTGTGTTGCATGCTATCCAGGCAAACATGATTTTGCACAGTCTATATACTTCAATCATGAATACATCAGGTACTGCAAAAGAGAAAACAAACAGAATGCAGACTGCAATGTTACAGCTACAGAGAAAATACAGATATTAAAAAGTGCTGGAGCTGCAACCAGATTGGAGGATCAGTAATTCATCCTTAGCATATGAGAGGACTGTCCAAAAGTCTGATAAGAGGGGAAGAAGCGGTTCTTGAATCTGGTGCCACGTACTTTCAAGGTTTTGTATCTCGGCCTGGCAAGAGATGAGACAATGACTGGGGTGTGAGTGGCCCTTGATTATTCTGGCTGCTTTCCCAAGGCGTTGTGAAGTGCAGATTGAATTGGTGAACGGAGGATGGTTTGTGAGACGAACTGGACTGCATTCATAAATTTCCTGAGCAGTTGCCTTGCCAAGATGTAATGCATCTGGATAGGATGCTCTCCTTGATGCATCTGCAGAAAGAGGTCAAAGTCAATGGAGACATATGGAATTTCCTCAGCCTTCTGAGGAAGTAGAGGTGTTAGTGTGCTTTCTTGGCCATAGCATCAATGAGTTTGGACCAGGACAAACTGATGGTGATATCTACACCTAGGAAGATGAAGCTCTTGGTCATTTCCATTTTAGCATCATTCATACTAATTAGGGCATGTACTCCACCTGTCCTGCAGTTAATGACCAGCTCCTTTATTTTGCTGACTTTAAGGATGTTTTGATGCCTATTCTTGCTGATTGCAATCATAAGGAATAAGAGTAGAAATAGGCCATTTGGCCCATCAAGTCTACTCTGCCATTCAATCATGGTTGGTCTATATCTCCCCCCTAACCCCGTTCTCCTGCCTCAATGGGTCAAAAAGTCAGGGATCCAGTTGCAGAGATAGGGGGAGGTTGAATCCTAAGACTGGGAGCTGGCGATGGGTGAATTGCAAAGGATCAAGGCTGCCTGGGAGACTGATGAGAGCCATGCCCAGCCTCTCGAAGCACTTCATGATGGTCAATAGACAATAGACAATAGGCAATAGGTGCAGGAGTAAGCCATTTGGCCCTTTGAGCCAGCACCGCCATTCAATGTGATCATGGCTGATCATCCCCAATCAGTACCCCGTTCCTGTCTTCTCCCCATATCCCCTGACTCTGCTATTTTTAAGAGCCCTATCTAGCTCTCTCTTGAAAGCATCCAGAGAACCTGTCTCCACCGTCCTCTGAGGCAGAGAATTCCACAGACTCACCATTCTCTGTGAGAAAAAGTGTTTCCTCATCTCTGTTCTAAATGGCTTACTCCTTATTCTTAAACTGTGGCCCCAGTTTCTGGACTCCCCCAACACTGGGAACATGTTTCCTGCCTCTAGCGTGTCCAAGCCCTTAACAATCTTATATGTTTCAATGAGATATTCTCCCATCCTTCTAAACTCCAGAGTGTACAAGCCCAGCTGCTCCATTCTCTCAGCATATGACAGTCCCACCATCCCAGGAATTAACCTTGTAAACCTACGCTGCACTCCCTCAATAGCACAAATGTCCTTCCTCAAATTAGGGGACCAAAGCTAAAACGGTCGATGTCAGAGCCATTGGATAGCAGTCATTAAGGTGTGCTACCTTGATTTTCTCTGACACTGGGATTATAGTGGGCTTCTTAAAGCAGGTGGGAACCTCAGATTGGATTAGGGAGAAGTCCATGAATACTCCATGAGAAGTCCATGAGAAGTCCATTCAAGATGTCCATGAATTCTCCTGCCCGCTGGTCCATGCAGGTTCCAAGGACATAGCCGCGGACTTCAAACCAGGCCAGTTGCATTCCGTGGGTTCACACTCAGGAAGACTAACCTGGGGTCTGCGAAGAACCGTGGGCATAGGGTACCCGAGGCTGTTGGGCGGGTGAATTAATTCCACTGACCTTCTGCACGAAAGGAGCATAGAAGGCAATGAGATCCATGGGGAGGAATGTGTTGTTGCCAGCGGTTGTGCCTGACTTAGTTCCGTAGCCCGTTACAGCATGCAAGCCCTGCCGTAGTAATGGCTGGCAGTGAGGTTAGTCTGGGGTCTAACTTGCTCTAGAATAGTCTCTTAGCACCCCTGGTGGAATTGCCTTCTCAAGGGAGTGGATCTGGTGGTTCATTCATGTATTCTGGTTGAGGAACCGTCGGATTGACTTGTTTGGCAAGTCTGTGACTACAATGGTGTATTCATTTAGATTGACTGCTGAGTCCTTGAATATGCACTGGTCCACCTACTGAAAGCATTCGCAAAGGAGTTCATCTGTTTTCTCAGATTACCACTCTATGTATTTTTGTAGCTTTTCATAGTAACTGTACCTGCATGATATACGTTACACTGCAACACTTGTATAACCTTCATCACAGTCACAGGCTATGGTTAGCTGCTCCAGTACAGCAACTTTCCTTGCTCTCCCACCTTTGAATAATTTCCTTCAACATAACTCTCTCTGTATAGCTCTTCCTCATTCTAAGACTCGCGTGTAACCATTACAGGCAGCACGGTGGCTCAGTGGTAGAGTTGCTGTCCTACAGTGCCACACACCCGGGTTTGATCCTGACTAGGGGTGCTGTCTGTATGGAGTTTGCACGTTCTCCCTGTGGCTGCCTGCATTTTTCCCGGGTGCTCCGGCTTCCTCCCACACTCCAAAGATGCATAGGTGTGTGTCTGATAGTGCTATTTTATGGGGACCACTGGTTGGCATGGACTCGGTGGGCCGAAGGGCCCTTTTCTGCACGGTATATCAAGTTCAAGTTCAAGTGAGTTTATTGTCATGCGTCCCTGATAGGACAATGAAATTCTTGCTTTGCTTCAGCACACAGAACATAGTAGGCATTGACTACAAAACAGATCAGTGTGTCCATATATCATTATATGAATACATACACACATGAATAAATAAACTGATAAAGTGCAAATAACAGATAACAGATAATGGGTTATTAATGATCATAGTTTTGTCCGAGCCAGGTTTAATAGCCTGATGGCTGTGGGGAAGTAGCTATTCCTGAACCTGGTCGTTGCAGTCTTCAGGCTCCTGTACCTTCTACCTGAAGGAGCAGGGAGATGAGTGTGTGGCCAGGATGGTGTGGGTCCTTGATGATGCTGCCAGCCTTTTTGAGACAGGGACTGCGATAAATCCCCTCGATGGAAGGAAGGTCAGAGCCGATGATGGACTGGGCAGTGTTTACTACTTTTTGGAGTCTTTTCCTCTCCAGGGCGCTCAAGTTGCCGAACCAAGCCACGATGCAACTGGTCAGCAAGCTCTCTGCTGTGCACCTGTAGAAGTTAGAGAGAGTCCTCCTTGACAAACCGACTCTCCGTAATCTTCTCAGGAAGTAGAGGCTCTGATGAGCTTTCTTGATAATTGCATTAGTGTTCTCGGACCAGGAGAAATCTTCAGAGATGTGCACGCCCAGGAATTTGAAGCTCTTGACCCTTTCAACCATCGACCCGTTATACCTAAACCAAACTAAACTAAATTTCACCACGGCAGTCTCCAAATATCCCTTCTACACTGCAATGCTTCCTCAATACTCCTCCCACAATATCATTTCTGTAGAACCTCCCCCATTGCTATAGTCTTGATATAATTCATCCCATACTGTAATGCAAGTGACTCTTATTTTATGGTCATTTGGGCAATGGAAATTCACAAATTCACAGAATTCATGGAACATGGAAGAGCACAATACAGTACAGGAAAAGGCCCTTTATTAAATGCTGTGATTGTACCTGACTCATCTCTCACCTATTCTAACCACCCTTTGTGCTATGGAACATTTTCTAGGACCACCCCCCCAAAATAGGGGTTATTGTCTGAAGAAGGGTCTCAACCCAAAACGTCACCCATTCTTTCTCTCCAGTGATGCTGCCTGTCCCGCTGAGTTTCTCCAGCTTTTTGCGTCTATCTCCCTATAACGCATTGCATTGCAACTCCCTTCAATGGTAGGATTGTCTGCACGTCACACCTGCACTCTTACAGCATAACCTCTCTGATTGTACATTTTATGTACAATATATCTAATTTAACTTCCTCTGCGTAACCTCTCCTTCATAGTTATATTATATGTATAATCTCGCTCCCTGTACCACTCTGTTTAAACCTTGCTACAAAGGTAACAATCTTTGCTTCTCTCTCACCATCACACTCTTTGTATTCTCCTAACCACACTATGAGTATCACTGTATGAAACCTCTTGCACAATATAATTTCTGGTTAAATTCCCTTGTTATAACACTATGTAATGCTTCCTGCACAGTGACTGCCGCTGTACAACGTTTTCTGCACCGTAATATTCTCTGTAAGACTTCCAGTTCCATAACCGGTGTTTTATTTCATAATGGCACGTGCTGGTATGGCGTACCGGCATCTTTCTGTGGCTCACTATCCAGAGATCCTGCCTGTCCCGCTGAGTTACTATAGCATTTTGTGTCTGTTTCCAGAGAGCATCTTGCCCAACCCTGCTGAAATATACAGAAGTGGAAAAGTACATAATCTGCTGCAGAGCTTTTCCCTGTTCTGGAGAGAACATACTCTCTGAACCCGTGCATCATTGTACAGTCACAAACATGCCGATGAGGATGTTTGATGACCCCTCAATAAGCGAGTCCGGTATTCCGACTGCGCATGCCCAGGTCATAAGTCACTCGCAATAAACATTCTTGACAACTGTGCTGCTGCATGTATGCAGACCTGCATTTCATCCGAAGTCAGGATCGAACTCGGGTCTCTTGTGCTGCAAGTGCTGTTGAATTGCTACTGGACTGTACCCGGCTCCTCCCGAGTGTCCCGTCCCTGTCCTGGGGCGGCCGGAGATGTCCGAGGTGACCCTGGACTGATGGGACACCGGCCCGGAGCAGTGGGGCCCCATTGCGTCAAATAGGGGGCGCCGTCGAGTATGGCTGCCCTGCCAGCAGCTGTTAGTCTTTTCACTCTTTTTTTTATTTTTAGCGAGTTAAAAGTGTTTGTTTTGGAGGGCTTTTAGTCTTTTTATGTGAGGGGTGGGGGTGGGGGAAAGGGGGAAACTATTTTTCTCAGTCCCTACCAGGTCGGAGATGCGGCTTTTCTCCGGGCCGTATCTTCGCCCCTTGCTCCGGCCTACCGGCAGTCTGGAGCGCCGTTTCCTGCCGGGACCGGCTGGGACCTCAGTTTCGACGCGGTGCCATAGCGCTGGAGCGCCATCATGGAGCAGGCGGTGCCTTGCCCGGGTCACCGGAGGGCTGGGACCGCTGACTCCAACATCGAGGAGCTTCGGTCTGCGGTGTGTGGAGCTTCCAGCCGCGGGCGGGCGGCGCTGAGCTTTAAACCCTGCGGAGCCTGGGATCTCATGACGAGATCGCCAGAGTCGGATCTCCGACCGGCGTGGCCCGTGGACTTTGGGAGCTGCGAACTCCGGGGAGGAAGCGGTCGCTCCAGACCCTCCAGTTCACCTGATGCCAGAGCTTCATCATCCGGCGAGAGGGCCTGAAGCATCGGGCTGTCATAGCGGCAACTGCGGAGGCCTCAATAGGCCCGACTACGGGTGAACTGGGGATGGGACTGGACTTTGCTGCCTTCCCTCACAGTAGGAACCATTGTGGGGGGATGTTTTTATGTTTATTGTTAAATTCTTTAAGGTCGTGTATTTTCTTTATTCATGTGCTGCATTGGCAAGTCAAATTTCACTGCACCAATTGGTGTACGTGATAATAAGTGACCTTTGTCCTTTGTCCTTTGTTTTATAACCAGCGTGGAGAAGAAGCGCTAACTCCACTGCTCCGGGCCGGTGTCCCGTCAGTTCAGGGCTGTCGGTTAACCCGGTGGGACAGGCAGAGTTGAGCTGGAGTTAGCGCTTCTTCTCCGTGCTGGCGTAAGCCTGGGCCGCCACTGCTCAGGGCGGGTGTCCTGTCAGTCCAGGGTCACCCTGGACATCTCCGGCCGCCCCCTGACAGGAATGGGATCCTCGAGAGGGGACGGGGACGGACCAGTAGCAATTCAACAACACTTGCAGCTCCGGGGACCCGGGTTCGATCCTGACTATGGATGAAACGCAGGTCTGTATAAATGTAGCAGCTCAGTTGCCAAGAAATGTTTATCATGAATGACCTTTGACAAATCCCATGATTCCTTGCATTTTTCGGAATACCAAACTCGCTTATACAAACTAGGGAGTGAGGAAGACAGTGAACACTGGGCAGGAGAGGCATGTGTGATCGCTGAGCTCCTGGTGCAGACGTTCCTAGCTGGGGAGACCTTTTGTACATGGCAGGTGTTTACACGTTCCTTTAACTTACAATGTTGTGAAGGACTAAGAGTAGTCAAGGCCTTTTCTCTGTAAGGTCTTGTTGCTATGGGCAACAAAAAATAAAAGTAGATCTTGGTCTCATAAAGAACTGTTTTCCCTGCTGCAGCGGATTGTGTAATGAGTGCCTTGACTGTGCGTTCTTCATAACTTATTTATTTTATCAGCGGGATTCTGGTCCTCACTCTGCTTTGACAGTCCTCAGAACTGACCCAACCACCATTATCGGCAGTGCAGCATCATCTTAATCTTGGAAAATGCTTGGATAGATTTGCCACAATCAATTTGGACTCCTAGGGTTAAATTACCAGCAGTGTCGTGGAGTGTAGAACAGGGACAAAGGCCCTTTGTCCCAACTCGTTCATAACAAGATGCCCCATTAAAGATAGTCCCTTTTGCCCACATTTGGCCCATAGCCTTCTTAACCTTTCCTATCCAGTGATTACAGAGAACTGGCTTAACTTTACAGAAAGGTATTCACTGAAATCTCAAAGGATTGGGGATGAATTGATCTAAGTTTTTAAGCTGAGGCGAATTGATTGGGAGAAACTATCTCCACTGGCCATATAGTTGAGGGTTCGGGGTTGGCAGATTCATGCAGGCTTTTTTTTTGAATAAATTGGGAAACAATTCTACCTGTAGAGGGGTTGGGGAAATTTGGAGTTCTCTTTTGATCAGTTCCAACTCAATTGTTACATTTATGGCTGAATTTTTTTTGTAACCAAAATCTTTGAGTGATTTGAGGAAAAGTAGGTCATGGATCAGCAATGATCTCATCGAATGGCAAAATGAGCTACACGAGCTTAATCGTTACTTGTGCCTATATTTCTAAATTTATTCTCTGGAACGTACGAATTTGGGAATATAGGAAGTAGGTCATGTGGCCCTTTGAGCCTGTTCCACCATCCGTCAGTCCCCGGCTTTTTACGACACTATCTCCATATTTTTTGATTTCCTTAACATCCAGAAATCCATTGATTTCTATGTTGAACAAACTCAACGTCCCAGCCTCAGCAGTGCCCTGGGATGGAGAATTGAACCATTCACCTCGCTCCGCATGATTAAATGTTTCCATGTCTCAGTCCTAAATGGTAATTATACACCTCAGGTCTAACATTCATGGCATTGGTGCTTTTGGTTATAGCGTCATAGTCATGGAGCATGGAAACAGGCTCTTTGGCCCAGTTTCCTGGCCATATTAAAGTACTTGCACTTAATATAAAACAATGTAGCTTGTCTGACTGTCCTTCAACATATTCAAGTGGTTGAGGCAAGGTACAAAAACAATATTTAAGGGACATTTGGACAGGTACATTATGGAAAGAAAAAGGTTAGAGGGCCATGGTCAAACACAGGCAAATGGGACTAGCATAGATTGGTCATTGTGGATATGTTAGGTGGAAGGACTTATTTATGTGTTAAAGAAGGAACTGCAGATGCTGGAGAATCGAGGGTACACAAAAGGCTGGAGAAACTCAGCGGGTGCAGCAGCATCTAAGGAGCGAAGGAGATAGGCGACGTTTCGGGTCGAGACCCTTCTTCAGAATTATTTATGTGCTTTGTGACTCAATGATGGTCTAAGTAAGTAAGTTTATTGGCCAAGTATTCAAATACAAGGAATTTGCCTCTACCACTATGAACCTAAGACTAAGATAATTACATCTTTGGTGTATTGGGGAGTGATAGGTTTGGGAGAACTGGAAGGAAAGTGAAGCTGAGGGGAAGATCATAATCCTGCTGAGATGAGGAGCAGTTTTGATGAGCCATACCCTCATCCCTATTCCGCATGTCCCCATAACCCATCCGACTTTGCAAGCCCTGTGTTTGATTGCCTGATTGACCGGGAGGTCCTGGCCCTGACCACATTGGAACAGGAGCATGCGTGCATCTCCCTTTAGGGCATCTTAAGGAGCGGGGTAGTGGTTGGTGAACAGTGAGACTCCAAACTGCAGACGGAATAGATCTGCGCAGAAGGAGGAAGAAGAACATACAGAGATGAGCTGGTAAAGAGTCCCTGTGGGCGAAGAGAAAGTGTTGAAGGAGTGGAGATAGTATGTGTAGAGACCAGTGTTTTTAGAGCATGAGGTAATCATCCATATTCCACTGGGAGATTTATATGTGGTAAATGATGGTGGTGATGGCGCAATATATCTTTCTGCTATTTGTGTCCACACTATTGCAATAGGTAATTTGTCATTCTTTGCCACACTCTGACAGCAAGAATAGAGGAAGTATTTTGGAAACAGGTTTGCTTACTGCCGTCTTATTTTCTTTCCTGTATAATAACTGACCCTTTGCCTCACACAAGCTGATTTTACGTGGATGAGTGCCACTGGTTTAACCTTAATACATTTAGCAGCTGTGTGAGTGCTGGGAATGGAATATTTTCCAATTACATCATCAAACTCTCCCAGGGCAGGTACAGCATATTTACAAACAGTGTAAAGCTCCCTATACACTGCACCATCATACAGTCCCAGAGAGGGACACCACAGTGCGATAGAGGGAGTGAAGCTGCCGCTACATGCTCTTATTTGATATCCCCAGAGCTGAGAAAGAATGGGACAAGGATGTAGTAAAGCTCTCCTTACCCCGTCCCATCAAATGTTCATGGTGCAGCATGGATTAGGTTGAGAGTGAACCTTCCTCTACACGTCCACTGCACAGGGCGGCACAGTGGTGCAGCGGTAGAGCCACTGCCTCACAGCGCCAGAGACCCGGGTTTGATCCTGACTACGGGTACTTGTCTGTACGTTCTCCCCGTGAACTGCGTAGGTTTTCTCCAAGATTGTCGGTCTATTGGCTTGGTATAAATGGAAAAATGTCCCTAGTGTGTGTGTGTGTAGGGTAGTGTTAATGTGTGGGGATCATTGGTCAGTGTGGACTCGGTGGGCCGAAGGGCCTGTTTCTGCGCTGTATCTCTAAACTAAACTAAACTGCCCATCAGTACTCTAGGGACAGAGTAAAGGGCCTATCCCACTTTCCCGAGTCCTCTGCCGAGTTGAAAGGACCTTAAAAAAAAAAATCAAGGTTTTTGTGATCTACGAACTCCTCCTCCCGACTATCTTTTTACTCGTGGACATTTTTCATCGGGCTGGAAAAAACGTCCCGACTTACCCGATGCCCCGAGTACCTATGGCTGGCATATACCTACGGACTCGCTACGGACATTCTCCGAGTTTGAATCAAGGGGAAAACTTGGGAGAATTTGTGAGTTACTCAGGAAAGTGGGACAGACCCTTAAAGCTCCTCCTCATTGTCCCATTGAAAGCTCATCTGCGTATAGACCATGGGTAAGCTACAGAGTGAACGTCCCTCTGCATTGTTGCTGCCAACCCACTGAGAGGAACATCATGAGTTGGATAGTAAGTGAAGAAAAGTGGTTTACCTGCAGAATACATTTCCCTCTACACTGCCCCGTCACCTACAAATGTGGGTTAGATGTAGCATAAATCTCCTATGCTCTCTTATCAGTAAGCTCCAGAACAGGAACAGCTTGGGTCCATTAAACAGTGATGCTTACTCTCAATATACTCAGGTAAAGAAACCAGATTAAATATAGAATGAACCCTCTGCACACTGTCTCAGCACACACCTGTAGAGCCATGGGCAGCAGGAGTTAGATACATAGGAAAACACCCTCCATGCTATTCAATCATATTCTTCCAAGCCAGGTACAATGCAGGTGAGATATGGCATGGTCCCAACTGGAAATGTCATCTATCCATGTTCTCCAGAAATGATGTCTGACCTACTGAGTTACTGCAGCAATTTTAAGATGTATCCTTCTCAAGTTTGCAGACGACACAACCCCGATTGGACTGATCCAGGATGGGGAGGAATCTGCCTACGGACAGGAAGTGACACAGCTGGCGTCCTGGTGCCATTGTAACAACCTGCACAAGCGAAATTTGAGGAGCTGCTCCTCCAATTTCCGGTGGTCCTCACTCTGGCCATGGAGGAGGCCCAGGACAGAAAGTTTGGATTCGGAATGGGAGGGGGAGTTGAAGTGCTGAGCCACAGGGAGATCAGGTTGGTTATTGCAAAGCGAGCGTATGTGTTCGGCGAAGCGATCGCCAAGCCTCCTCCATGGTCAGAGTGAGGAACACCGTAAATTGGAGGAGCAGCACCTCATATTTCGCTTGGGCAGTTTACACCCCAGCGGTACGAACATTGACTTCTTTAATTTCAGGTAGTCCTTACTTTCTTCTCCTCTTCCCAGTCCACCCTCAGCCCTCTGGCTCCACCTCCCCCCCCCCCACCCCCCCCCCCCCCACCCCCCACCCTCACATCAGTCTGAAGAAGGCTTTCAACCTGAAACGTTGCCTATTTCCATCGCTCCAGAGATGCTGCCTCACCCGCTGAATTTCTCCAGCATTTTTGTCTACCTTCGATTTTCCAGCATCTGCAGTTCCTTCTTAAACGTAATCTTGCTGGACATCTGATTGCTATGGAGTGATTGAATGCATGTGTTTGCATGATCAATAACATAACATTTCTCTGTAGCGAACCTTTGAAGTTTAGAAGTCTCCTTGTTTACAAGCGTGTTTTATTCTGTGGCAGTCAGTTTTACCCCTGAGAGAAGGTTTGAATTTGTTTCTGAACTGATTTAAATTGCATGCGTTCTCTGTGTGTTTTTAAATATTGAAAATATTGCATGAAACATACGAGTTATTTGAGTTCCAAGAGAGGTTGAGTCTTAACTGGGAGGAAGTTTTTCATGAATCTACGTAGAAACAGAAACACAGAAATAAGGTGCAGGTTTAGGCCATTTGGCCCTTTGAGCTAGCACCGCCATTCAATATGATCACGGCTGATCATCCAGAATCAGTACCCTGTACTGCTTTATCCCCCTATCCCTTGATTACGTTAGTCCGAAGAGCTATATCAAATTCTCTCTTGATTACATCCAGTGAATTGGCCTCCAATGTCTTCTGTGGCAGAGAATTCCACAGATTCATAATTCTCTGGGTGAAAACGTTTTTCCTCATCTCAGTCCTTAATGGCCTACCGCTTATTCTTAAACTGTGACCCCCGGGTTCTGAATTCCCCCAACATCGGGAACATTTTTCCTGCATCTAGCCTGTCCAATCCCTTATGAATGTTGTGTTTCTATAAGATATCCTCACATCCTTCTAAATTCCAGTGAATAGAAGCCCAGTCGATCCATTCTTTCATCATATGTCAGTCCAGCCATCCCGGGAATTAACCTGGTGAACCTGCGCTGCACTGCCTCAATATAGAATCTAATATTCTATCTAAGGATGGTGGGAAAGGGAGAGGGCAGACTGAGGGCAATGTAGCACATCGTGGTCCAACATAGCAGTAGAGATGGCAATTGGTGATGTTTCAGGTCAAGACCATTCTTCAGACGGGATCAGAACTCTTCAATCTGAAGAAGGGTTTCAACTCAAAACATCACCCATTCCTTTTTTCCAGAAATGCTGCCTGACCAACTGAGTTACTGCAGCTTTTCATGTCTACCTGCGGGGTAAATCAGCATCTGTGGTTCTTTCCTGCACCCTCTACCCTTATTTCAGTTCCTTTGAGCTTTTCTCTCTCCTGGGATAAATGCAGGCTTCTTCTTCAGGTGGTTTGGCTTCCTGGTAATTAATCACAGTGAGTTGAACTGCACCGACAGTAGGGTCATCATCTCCAATCTCCTAATCATACCATCAATGGTTCAATGGAGCTTTATTTGTCACATGTGCAAATGCATAGTGAAATTATTTTTGCATGTTCACACATGCAGATGCCGTCAAGTTTTGGCGCCATTTCCAAAGTCCGGACCACCCGCACGCTCGGTTTACTGGAGTGGTTCCTGATCCACTAGGGACAAGTGTTGCGAATTAGCTTTGGCTAAAAACACTATGATGCATACATCAGATGACTGTTTCAAGTGTATCTATGTTTTTGTATCTGTCCCTATTTAAATAAACCTTAATCAATCAATCAATCCAGGCGAGCCCCAGGCTCCTGCAGGGCCTTCCTCCGTTGCCTTTGACCGGATTGGCCCGCGAACCGACGTCGATCTCCTCATCCGGCCAACTTTGTGTCTCCTGCAGCCGACATTGAAGGTGCTGGAGGTATAACCTCGGCTAACCTACCCTCCTACTGGCCCTTACTCCCATCTTTGCTTGCTCCTCGCGTCCAATGTCTCGAGAGGCTTCCTCCTGTACCACGGTCCGCCAAGCCTTCGGGTCCTCTGGGCAGGTTCCTGGGTCCATAATCCACTGAGCCTTCGGTTGGGTTCTGCGGTCCGGAGCTGTTGTGTTGTGTTCGTTCCTCCAAAGCATGGCCACATTCCCCAGTGCTCACGCTTCTGCCACACCCTGGTCCACACCTCTCAGATCCAGTCATGACACGCCTGCTTTAGTAACAGGTTCTGTATGAGCTCCTCTCCCATGCATGGCGATTCTGACCTAACCGTGGATTGAAATGCAAACATAACCTTTGATAACAAATTCTTCCATGTACTTCTCTTTCCCCTGAATAATTCTGTGATATATCTCCAACGGATCACTTCCATACCTGCAAGTTTTGCTAACGTGTCCTTTGATATCTTCCCACGTTACCGCAGGCGGGTGTGGGCAGAGGAGAGGAGAAGGACGTCGCGTCATGGGCCTGCAGCAGCCTGGGGCTTACCTGGGTCAGGGGTGCTCCAGTACTTCCAACCTGTGGACTGCACTTTGGACTTGTATTTCATTTTTCTTTCTCTTTGAAAACGGTGCCAAAAATACGGTGACTATGCACTCGTGCAAAATTATTTCACTCTGCTGTGCATACATGACAAATAAAGATCCGTTGAACTATTGACATATCCTGTGTGAGACACTTCTTGCTAATCACCCTCGAACATGGTCACTTAGATGTTTCTCCTTTGTCTCCTGTGTGTCGTTGGGCATGAAGGTGGTAAATAGACTTTGATGTCTGGGGGTAAGATTAGTTTAGTTTAGTTTAGTTTGGAGATACAGCGCAGAAACAGGCCATTGGCGTACCGTGTCAGCGCCGACCACCCATTACACTAGCAAATATTACACACAATAGGGGGAATTTACAATTTTTAAATAAGCCAATTAACCTACAAACCTGGATGTCTTTGGAGTGTTGGAGAAGTCCGGGGCACCCAGGGAAAACCCATGCGGTCACGGGGGGAGCGTACAAACTCCATCCAGACAGCACCCGCAGTCAGGATCAAACCAGGGTCTCTGGTGCCTCGAGGCAGCAACTCTACTGCTATGTCACCCCAGTGAAATAATCCAATACAAACTGAAAGGAATTTTTCTCAATATTGTATCTTCAATATATTGAGTGTAGGATGCTGGTTTAAATCGAAGGTAGACACAAGGTGGTGGAGTAACTCGGCGGGACAGGCAGTATCTCTGGAGAGAAGGAATGGGTGACGTTTCGGTTCTTCAGATATATATTGAACCCATATGTAACCTTTTGTTTTTGAAATGGAAAAGGTGGCGTACCACATGTCTGCCCCAACTGAAGGTTCCTGATCAATTGGAAATCAGTGCAGAGCAATGAACCTGCCATTGAGGGAGGAGTGTGTCCTTGTCAACACAGCTGTGTTCCCCTTAACTGTGAGAGAGTAAAAGCTTTATCATTAAATTAGCAACTCCAGACACTCCCCCCCCCCCCCCCCTCTTCCTCTCTGCCCTCCCAGATGTTGTCAAGCTGGAAAGGGTCCAGAGAAGATTTACGAGGATGCTGCCAGGACGCGAGGACCGAAGCTACAGGGAGAGGTTGAGCAGGCTAGGACTTTTCCTTGGAGCGCAGGAGGGTGAGGCGTGATCTTATAGAAGTGTGTACATTTTGAGGGGAATAGATCAGGGAGATACACAGAGTCTCTTGCCCAGAGTAGAGGAATTGAGAACCAGAGAACATAGGTTTAAGGCGAGGGGTGAAAAAAATTAATAGGAACCCCAGGAATAACTTTTTCACTTTTTCCGGTGTATGGAATGAACTGTCGGAAGAGGTAGTTGAGGCAGGGACTATCGCAATGTTTAAAAAACATTTAGATGGGACATATTGGTTGGTGAAATTCCTGTTGCATGTTCACACATGCAGGCCTGCCGCAAGTTGGGCTGAAGGGACTGTTTCCATGCTGCATGGCTCTATGACTCTACGTGGTATTCCCCACTCTGCACTATAATTTGTCCGCAACCCCTTTCCACCTCGTTTCCGAAAGCTTCTCATCCTCCATCGCTCCTGTCACCTCTCTGCCTCTCTGCAGCCATTCAATCTCTTCCTAGACGTGCTTCAGACTCCTAATACTGTGCATGCAGCACATGGGAGACTGTCCTTCATTCACCGCACCCCTGGGGCGCTCCTCTATTTTCCTCCCGTTCACCCTCCTCCTCCTCCCTTCATTGACTGCGCTGGCATTGTAAGTCACCCGCCTTCCGTGCTCAGGAAGTGTACTTTGCCCTCCAGTCCTTTCCTTTTTTCCGGTCTATTTTCCGACACGTCATTTGTTAGTCTTTCTATTAAAGCATCTTTCACCTCGAGCTTTATCTTATTTTCCCCTCAGTTTTTCATTCTCCTGATGTTCCTTCACTAACTGCTGTTCTTTGCCCGTACGCAGCCAAACATGGGTTTTATCCGTCTTTTCACAAGTTCACATAGAATCACAAACCAGAACTTGTTGTTAGTTTATTAAAACCAATGTTTATTAAAACTAAGTATGCACTCCACCTAATATTACATAACGCAACTTAATGATATAAATCTAATATTACATAAAGTGACAGGTGATACTAGGAACTCCTAGTAGACGCCGGATTAGAGAAAAAAATAACACAAAGTGTAGGCGTAAATCTGCAGGTCATGACCCCGTGAGTTACTCCAGCACTGTGTGTGTTTTTTTAAATGAATAAAGTGATCATCATCAGCGATCACTTGTATGAGTGTCCCCGTGGTGCTTCCTTCTTGTGGGTCATGAAGTGGCTGAAAATGCCAGTCCTGGAGCCACTCACCTTGGGCCTCCAGAGAAAGGCAATAAGTGAGGTTCTGGGTCGAGACCCTTCTTCAGACCTGAAACGTCTCAACCCGAAACGTCACCTATTCCTTTGCTCCGGAGATGCTGCTTGGCCCACTGAGTTACTGCACCATTTTGCGTCTATCTTCGGTTTAAACCAGCATCTGCAGTTCCTTCCTGCACATTGTATCTGGACACCCGGGGTGGGTGGGATCCTGATCCATGGTCGTTTATGGGCCAGATTCTCCAGAGGGACTGGGGAAGCTGTCATGGACGTGGGGTGGGGTGGGATGGTGATAGAGGTGGGATAGTGACGGAGGTGGAGCCTGCTGGCCCAGTCGGGACCCTCACCGCACAGTTTGGGGCTGGCCTATCGACGACTACCTGGAGAAGGGTGGAAGTGGGTGGTGGGAGCGGGGAACTTTGGACCCCATAGCCAGTGAGATGGGTTCATAAGTTCATGTGGGTCACAGCAGCAAAATTAGCCCATTTGTTCCACCGAGTCTACTCTTCCATTCAATCATGGTGGATCTCCCCTTTTACATTGTGGGCCCAAAGTGGAGCATTCTGTGCAGAGCAATAAGTCTGAAGAAGTCGTCTCGACCTGAAATGTCACCCGTTCCTTCTCTCCAGAGATGCTGCCTGTCCCGCTGAGTTGGTCCAGCTTTTGGTGTCTTTCTTTGGTTTAAACCAGCATCAGCAGTTCCTTACTGAGCAATATGCTTTAAAAGTTGATTCATAGTCTTACATTATATAACTAGGTAGTTTAACCTGGCCTCCATTCCCTAGAGTGTAGGAAATGGACACCATCTGTCCATCTTCTCTGGAGATGTTACCTGACTGGCTGAGTTACTCCAGCACTTTGTGTCTTATTTTGTAAACCGGCGTCTGCAGTTTTTTTTGCGCCTGCAGAGAAATTATGTTTCCAGCTGGGAGATGCAGGAGCCCATCACTGATTGCAGCCAGTGCCTTTGCAAGTGATATCATGTAATGGCTCAGGTTAAAACAGGAGCTTGCATCCCCCAAATAACTGTGGTTGCTGGGATCAATGAAAGCTCTCAAGACCACGATTTATAGATGTTGTTTCAGAGAATGATATTGAGGAAGTAAATTAAAGTCGGTAAATTAAAGGTGGGGGAACTGATGTTCAGATCAGATAGAATCTAATTAGAGGCTCAATGGATGAATTCATCTTCCTATTCTTCCGCTTTCTTCCTTTAGTTTTAGTTTAGTTTAGTTTAGAGATACAGTGTGGAAACAGGCCCTTTGGCCCACCGAGTCCTCGCTGACCAGCGATCCCCGCACATGAGTTATTTTCTGCACACGAGGAACGATCTATCGAAGCCTATTAAACTACAAACCTGTACGTCTTTGGAGTGTGGGAGGAGTGTGGGAGGAAACCGGAGGACCCAGAGAAAGCCCAAGCGGTCACAGGGAGAAGGTGCAATCACCGTACAGACAGCGCCTGTAGTCAGGTTCGAACACGGTCTCTGGCGCTGTATGGTAACAAATCCACCGCTGCACCACAGTGCCGCCCTGTTGAGGGATTTTACAAATCCTTTGCCTGTTTTTAGGTTCATGCATAGAATTGTCCCTCTTTACATCAATCTTCTCCAGACTGTGATATCAGCACCCCTCATGAACAGCAAAATAATGTAAGGAGATTGAGAGGGGATCTTATAGAAACTTACAAAATTCTTAAGGGGTTGGACAGGCTAGATGCAGGAAGATTGTTCCCGATGTTGGGGAGGTCCAAGACAAGGGGTCACAGCTTAAGGATAAGGGGGAAATCCTTTAGGACCGAGATGAGAAGAAATTTTTTCACACAGAGAGTGGTGGGTCTCTGGACCTCTCTGCCACAGAGGGTAGTTGAGGCCAGTTCATTGGCTATATTTAAGAGGGAGTTAGATGTGGCCCTTGTGGCTAAGGGGATCAGAGGGTATGGAGAGAAGGCAGGTACGGGATACTGAGTTGGATGATCAGCCATGATCATATTGGCCTACTCCTGCACCTAATTTCTATGTTTCTATGTTTAATCTAATCACATGAGCACAGCTTCTGATGTCCAGGCCTGACGTGGAATTTTGTCCCTGGAGTTCTCTCCCTCTCAACGTTTGATAGTTAACTGATCTGAGAGCTTCATGTACAATTTTGTTTGGTCACACTTCAGCACATTAGCACATTTTACTTAGTTAAAGTGTCTACAACCATTAGCGCTGAGGTGAAAAGGACACTTATACATGCTGAAGGTAGACAGAAATGCTGGAGAAACTCAGCGGGTGAGGCAGCATCTATGGAGCGAAGGAACAGGTGATATTTCGGGTCGAGAACCTTCTTCAGACTGAAGAAGAGTCTCGACCTGAAACGTTGCCTATTTCATTCGCTCCATAGATGCTGCCTCGCGTCCTGAGTTTCTCCAGCATTTTTGTCTACTTTCGAATTTTCCAGCATCTGCAGTTCTTTTTTAAACAACTTATACATGCTGAAATGACCAAGGGACGAATCTTCGCCTTTGGATCTTGCAGTTATCCCAGATGATGTACTTTATCTGCAAGGGGTACTTGGGGCGCTGCATTGAAGGCGCCTCTGCCTATAGTCTGTCCGCTTTTTTCCCTATCATTTTTTATTTTAGTTTGTCTAAACGGTTTTGTTTTGGGGATTCTTTCGTTTTTCTATGCGGGGGATGGGGGAGGGGTAATGGGGAGACCGTTTCCCAGTTGCTTCCTGGCGAGGATGCGACTATTTCTCCGTGTCGCGTCTTCGCCCCCGCTCCTCGCGGCCTACCACCTGGATCGGAGCGGCCTTTCCTACCGGAGACCGGGGACGGGACCAGAACATCGGCAGCGGCGGTGCAGCGCTGGATTCACCGCGGAGTGGGCGATACCTACCTGGATCGGTGTTTAGAGCTCCGGAGCGTTGGGCCTGCTGCTGTAACATCGCGGGCCTGTTGCACGTGGAACTTCCAGCGTGGGCGGTGCTGACTGACATCGTGGAGTCCCTGGGGCCCTTTGCCGAGGGCCGCCAGCGTGAATCTCCGCCTGGCGTGGCCTGGGGTCGTCGGGAGCCGCAGATTCTGGTGGGAAGCGGCCGATTCGGAGGTCCATGCTGTTGGCCTCCCGTTCCGATGTCGGAGTTCCAACATCCCGGCGAGCGGGCCTGATCGGCGGGCTGCCCGTAGCAGCGACTGCGGAGGGCGCGGGAGGCCCCGACCATGGAGGAACATCAAGAACATCAGGGGAAGAGACTGAATTTGGTGTCTTCCCTCACAGTGGGAAACTTTTGATTCTGCTTTGTGGGGATGTTTTATGTTGAACTCTATCGTGTGTTGTGTTCTTTATTTTATTGTATGGCTGTATGGTGATCACAGTTCACTGTGCCAACTGGCACATGTGACAAATAAATGTATCTTGTATCCTGTATCTATGGACCCTGCCTTCAGGAAGACACAACGTTCCTAGCTTTAACTCCATGGGTCTGGCGCAGGATCACTTCCCGCCAGGACGCAGCCTCTCCAGTAGAGGAGGGCGCTCCTGATGTCAGGGTGGTTAAATATGGGGACAGAGCAGACATTAAAGGAACTAGCCACTTGCCACCAGGGCTCATGGCCAAAGCTCCTGAGAGTTATGTCGGAGTGTGATGCGGGGACTCAGAAGTGTAAGGCAACCGTGAGCAAGTTAACCACCCTCCAATCCTTTTCCATCCATGTACATTTAGTTTTGTTTAGTTTAGTTTCGAGATACAGCACGGAAAGAGGCCATTTGGCCCACCGAGCCGCACCGATCAACATTCCCTGCACATTAATGCTAACCTACACACACACGTGGGACAGTTTACACTTATACCCAGCCAATTAACCTACACACCTGTACGTCTTAGGAATGTGGGAGGAAACCGAAGATCACGGAGAAAACCCACGCTGGCCACAGGGAGAAGGTACAAACTCTGTACAGACAAGCACCCGTAGTCAGGATCGAACCTGGGTCTCGGGTGCTGCAAGCGCTGCAAGGCAGCAACTCCACCGCTACGCCACCGTGCTGCCACCAAATGTTTTTTTAAATGTTGCGATAGTACCAACCTCCCCCAGCAGATCGCTCCACAGGGCTGCACTCTGTGTCTACGGATACATGCGTTCACCATTTATAGCCAAAATGAATGCTGGTGCATATAGACCAACCTCTGGTATCACAGCTTGCAGAGTTAGATAACAACAGTAACAAAGGTTCCTACTTATCTGTGGCCATTTGTCGAAGCTTAATATTCTCAGCTAATTTGCTTCTTTCCAGTTAATCACCTTATCAATTTATTCAATGGAAATGAACACATTATTACACGTTAATCAAACAAAACGAAGGAAAATAATCACTGTACAGCTTGGAATTGCAGACTAGACCTTATGCTCAAAGCCGAGTCTCAGAGACTTTCACTTCTCAAGGTGAAGGATGTCAGGTCTGGTACTCAAATGTCCCCGTCTCTTTGCACATGAACCACCAGCCCAAGGGCAGGTTAGAGAATGAATAACATAAATCTTCCTATCCTCCACACTTTCCCAACAAACACTCCTAAAGCAATTATCATTTGAACGCGTCCCTTTCTCTTTCTTTGCAATCAATTTTAAACATATATTTAGATGTATGGAACCAAAATGTTTATTAAGATACAGGACGACTTGATGCGTGGAGCGTGGAGCGGCTCGTTAATAGGAAACCTTGTATTTTTTGCAAAGCACACCATTCATTATCCTGCTATTAAATAAATGTGATTTCAAATCAATGATAAAATAGGGGACTGGACTGCATCATTCAGATAATGGAAGCCTACCAAATTAATTCTGTGGGGCAGTAATGGAGAATGGATTGTTCAATCTGTTGTTGCCTGTTCCCATGAAGATATCCGGGCCTGTGCTCCATGACAATAGTTTATGTTTATTACCCAATTTCCCACTGACTCACGGTGATCCATTTACCCCATCGGCTGCCAAGCACCATTCTAGAAGCAGGAATTGCTTTTGTCATGCGATGTAACATGACTTCCTAACTTCTACGTTCAATACTCTGATTGATGAAGGCCAATGTCCCTAAAGCTGGCACTCACAGAATGGGGCAGAGGTTTGGGATTTTGTTCAGGCCGCCATATCAAATAAATTTGGTTGCAGCAGTGTTCAAAGAGCAATAGCGACCCGTTGCAATGGCCATTCACTCTGGCTTCATCTCCTAACATCGTGTCAAGACATCTCCCATCTTGGCACCGGGTAAGTGGAGATGGTCAGACTACAACATGGCGATGGGATGTCACAAATCAAAACTCCAGGACAGGAGTTCTCTAGGGAATGTTGTAGAGCAGAGGGATCTAGGAGTGCAGGTACATCATTCGTTGAAGGTGTCATCACAGGTAGATAGGGTGATCATATAGGCTTTATGGCACATTGGCTGGCATCAGTCAGAGCATTGAGTATAGAAGCTGTGAGGTCATGTGGCAGTTGTATAAGAGGCCGCATTTACTGTCGAATATTGTGTTCAGTTATGGGCACCATGTTATAGGAAAGATGATGTCAAGCTGGAAAGGAGGCAGAGAAGATTTGCGAGGATGTTGCCAGGACTCGAGGGCTCTATAGGGAAAGGTTGAGCAGACGAGGACTGTATTCCTTGGAGCGCAGGAGGATGAGGGGTGATCTTATAGAGGTGTACAAAAACTATGAGGAATAGATCGGATGCCCAGGGTACGGAAATCAACAACCAGAGGACATGGGTATCAGGTGACGGGAGAAAGACTTAATAGGAACCTGAGGGGTAAAAAGGGTGGTGGGTGTATGTAATGAGCTGCTGGAGGAAGTAGTTGAGGCAGGGACTATCGCAACATTTAAGAAGCATGTAGGCAGGTACACGAATAGGACAGGTTTAGAGATATATGGACCAAATGCAGGAAGGTGAGATTAGTGTAAATGGGACATGTTGGTCGGTGTGGGCGTTTGGCCGAAGGGCCTGTTTCCATGCTGTATGACTTTGACTCAATGACATCCCGAAAAATCCTCCAATAAATGAAATAGTTTCTGAACATGTTTGCAGTTGGAATGTTATAATTTTATTATAATATACACTCAGGCCACGTTATCTCCTGTTGATATGCTCTCTGCTTAGCTGTGCACTTGCAAGGTCAGAACCAAGACTTCATTCTGAATTGTATCAGCATTCATGTGCACATTGAGCAACCCATCATTGTACAAATACGGTGATTAGGTTCGGCATCTCACTGGAAGAAATTTACTTGTAACTCCTGGGACTAGCTCCAACCTTCTTCCGCATGTGTTATGAAGTTATCTGTCAGCCGAGTTT
This sequence comes from Raja brachyura, assembly GCA_963514005.1. The sequence continues at coordinate 15,450,609 of OY740801.1, read as the reverse complement.
AGCTGCACTCCCAGATGCTGCTGTCCTGAACTATAGATTACAACATGATTTTTTAAAGCACTATGCAACATCTACCAAGGCATTTTGTCATGAGCATCGAGTGGGAAATGGAGCACAATCTCCACTGCAGGGACTTAAGAGGCGATGGTGGTTGCCTTTTCATCTGTACAGCGGCAGACTGAAAATCAATTTAATTGGGGCCTATTTCCATTCTGCCATTGCTCTTTCAAGATCTCCGGTTTCCCCGCACACTCCAAAGGCGTGTAGGTTTGTAGGTTAGTTGGTTTTGGTAGAGATTGTAAATCGTCCCTAGTGTGTCGGATATTGTTAGTGTGCGGGGATTGCTGGTCGGTGCGGACTGGGTTTATTTCTGCGCTGCGTCTCGAAACTAAGCAAAACTAAACTAAACTCTCGATATTTAGGGGAATGACCCTTTGAAGGATCTAAGGGTCACTCGGTGCCAAGTTCCATCGCAAGGTTGGCGTGATCTTTCGTGTGAAGGGCTGTTTCTCTGTGTGCACTGCATGCCTGGGTAATGCCACAGGCTGGAGAGCTTGGAGCACATCGAGCCTGGCACCTTGCTGTGAAAGCTGATTGCAGGATTGCTATGCTGGTAGCACGAACAAGAATGTGCAACATGAAAGAAGGTCCAGCCCTTTCTGCATTACCACGGCACAAGATACTTGGCACTCAAGACTCGCACTGAATAAATGAATGACTAAACTACACTTTTAACTGAGATCAGAGTTTCAAGCAGGTTTTCCTCATGTATTCTGGAGTTCTTGTCCAGTAACTTAATCATCGCAACCAGCTTCTAACATTCCCCGCCTCTCCCCTCCAATGTATTGTTAATGTCACGGTGAGGTGTCCCGATTCCAAGCGGAGATGGCGGGAAGAGTTAACAAGGCATTAAAACGTGAGGGGTATAGTGAAGAATTTGGGGATGAAGACTGGTTGAGGATGGGAGGAAGGTAGAAAGAGATATTTGGGGGGGAGGGGAGGAGGGGGAGAAAGAGGGAATGCGGGTATGAGGGAGTGATAACAGTAGGTGCGATGGGGGATGAAGAAAGGGCAGAGTGAGGCATGGAAAGCATTTTATCGGGATGCCTTGCAGCTTGGTTTGGGAACAGTTCCCTCCAAGACCACAAGAAATTGCAGCAAATTGTGGACGTAGCCTAGACCATCACACAAACCAACCTCCCTTCCTTTGACTCAATTTATACCTCACGCTTTCTCGGCAAGACCAGCAACATAATCAAGGATGAGTCGCACTCTGGCCATTCCCTCCTTTCCCCTCCCTCATGGGGCAAAAAGTATCGAAGTGTCAAAACACCGACCTGCAGATTCAGGGACAGTTTCTTCCGTGCTGTTATCAGGCAAGTAAAGCATCCTACCACAGCTAGAGAGCAGTCCTGAATGACTATCATCCTCATTGGTGACCCTTGGACGATGTTTGATTGGATTTTACTGGTTTTACCTTGCGCTAAAAATGTTATTCACTTGTCATGTATCTATACATTGTAAATGGCTCGATTGTAATAATGTATTGTCTTTCCACTGGCTGGTTAGCACGCAACAAAAGCTTGTCACTGTTCCTCGATACACGAGGCAATAAATTAACTGAAGATTGGGCAAGTGGGTGGGAGAGAGAGGACTGCAGAACGGGTAAAATGGGGAGGGAAGGAGTCTGAGAGAGAAGGAGATATGGTCAAAAGCTGCCCTAAGATGTATTGATGCAAGCTGGCTGCTTGCACCATTAAATGAATTTCTGCTGGCAATTTGTTAATGAATTATATTGAGGATAATTAGATACAAGTAGCTTTTTTCTGTGTATATCTTTTACAAGACTTAACATTCAGTAAGTGTGCTGTTAGGACTGTGACCAGTTTAACAATGCTTCAGCCTATTCAATAATAGATTTTCCCCACAATTCTTTTGGAGGATGAAATCTGATTACTCTTTGATACTGAAATTGTGTCAAGAAAGACTGAAAGACAGTCAATCTCAAATTAGGTATTTATCAGAAGATATGTTGCAGAGCTAGAACCTAGAACACAAGCTGTTAACTGTGATAATTGGCTTTGAATTTGAACTCTCATTAATCTTGCACAGACTGTTTCACACACTGTAAACTGTTATTGCTGCCGTGACTCTCAGTTCCTTTGCTCCCTCGATTGGAGTTCCTTTGTTGTGCTAGCCTCCCTTCAGCGAGATGCAGAATCCGATCGACATCACCATGGCCAAGCACAGCCTATTTCATTTCGGAGTCACGTGAGTGACTTTGTGAAGAGCCCGCCGGCGCGCATGCTCGACATATCGTCGTAACGCGTTGCTGCGACGGCTGGAGGTGGAGCGCGCTCCTCGCCAGCCCTTCATAAGGGGCCACGGAGGTAAGTATTCTACCTTTAGTTGGTGGTCCTTGTTGTCTGATTATGTCTTGCAGCAAGGACATGGATGGGAGTTCGAAGGGCCGGAGGACGTCAGGACGAGTTCGCCGGTCAACAGTTCCGGGGCCTTTACCATCGGCAGTACCTGCAGCGCAGGCCGGGACTCAGGCGGAGATGTGGGTAAGCCCTGTGATTACAGGTCCAGATCCGCCAGCACACCACAGCTCGGAGGAGTTCGACGAGGAGGAGTGTGGTGTGCCGCCAGAGCAGGGGGACCCTGCCATGGCAGTCAGGTCGTCAGCGGGCTCGCTGGCGACCTCGAGCAGGGCACGTGCCGTTGCACGGCCTGTTCCACTCAGCCCTCCGAGAAGGGGGAGGGCAGGAGCCCAGAAGCCTAACCCTGTTAGGGCTAAGGCATTGCCTATCGCGGAGGAGCGGTCAGGTTCCAGGGCGAGACCCGGGGCGGCTGTGAGGTCCAGCCGGCACACCCCGACTCTCGACGCCGGGACGGGTCGGTCGAGTCGGGTCTCGTCACGGTCGCCGAGCCCCCCATGGATGGGTGGGCGATACCATGCGTCGGCAACGTCCACGATGTGGGCAGCCGGCAAGACTGCGCGGGCCCCAGGCAGCCATGCTTCGGCTGGTGCCGACACCTCGCCGCAAGTGCCCTTAGTGGCAGCGGCTTCAGCTCCCGCTAAACGGAGGCGGTTGAACACGCCCGCGCAGGAATCGCGCAGTTTCGCCTCGGCGGCTGTTAGCGACAACTACCGGCACCGGCAGGGCCTCGACGAGGTGCGGGCCGATGACAGGAGCCCGGTTTTCTTTTCAGAGCCGGAGGACTCCGACCACCTGAGTGTTCAGGGTGAAGGGCGTATTGACCGTATGGAGCAGCTGCTGGAGCTCCTGCTTCAACGTCAACAACAGCAGGGCAGCAACAGGCACAGGGCGTCTTCACCAACATCTACTATCAGCCTGGAGCAGCAGGAGGAGGAGGTTCTGGTGGATCCCGTACCACCTCCGTTGGAGGTGCCAGCGGAGGAACTCTTGGATGTGGCGACCAAATTCGCGGCCCCACATACGGCTGGTCTTCCTCTAAATACAAAGCTGGCAGCCACAGTGGACTTTCTTAATAATCAGGTGCTGCAGGAAGAAGTCCTCATCCAGGCTATGAGCCGTCACAAGGCTCCATCAAACTGCAACTCCCTCAACGTGCCTGTGGTCAATACGCCAATATGGGGCAACATCAGTGCGGCTATCCGTCAACAGGAGCTAAAATTGCAGCGGATCCTGAAACTCCTCACGGCCGGTATTACCGCCTTTGCGCGGTCGGTGGACGGGGACGAACTGAATTTGGACCAGGAAGATGCTCTGGCCTTATTGTGCGCGACCCAGCACGAAATCAACGGGTTTCGCAAAAACAGCATCCGCCCAGCACTCAACCCGAAGTTTGCAGGATTGTGCAAACCACCGCCGCCGCCGCCGCCCCGTCAGCTCTTTGGTGAGGACCTCTCGAAGAGAGTCAAAGAGCTTGACGAACAAGCCAAAACGGTGGGGATCATGCGCTCTCAGAGTGCCCCCACACCGTCAGGCTCAAAAGCTCCATACATTCGCTTACGAGGGTCGGCCAGTGCCTCGACGAGGACTCGCCCTCTAGCTCCACAACGACAACAGCACCAGAACCAGCACCAAGGGTCTTTTTTAGGACAGGGTCGGCAGAGACCTTTGTGGAAATCGAAGACGCCGCGCCCTCAAGCCAACCCAGCACCTCCACGGCCACCCACACGTGTCAAGGACCGCCGGTAACCACGGAGGTGAGGGGGTCTGGTTCTCTTTTTTCTCTCTGTTTAACTTCCCATGTTGGTGGTCGTTTACGGCTGTTTTTGGATGCATGGGGTAATTTTACTGGTGATGAGTATGTGTTGCGGAATATTCAGGGGCATAAAATTGAGTTTATTAATGGCGACATTCCTCCATCCCAGCACATGCCTGGTCGTACGTTCAAATTGTCTGCTGCAGAACAGGCAGCAGGTTATAAGGAAATTTTAAGTCTGGAACAGAAGGGTGTGATTGAGAAAACGGTGCATGAGCCAATTGAATTTGTTTCGAACATATTTACTAGACCTAAGAAGGGTGGAGGCTGTCGTGTCATTATTGATCTAACCCGTTTGAATACGTTTGTAACATATGCTCATTTTAAAATGGATACGTTTGAAACAGCCAAATCATTGATTTCTCATGGCTGCTTTATGGCATGCATTGATTTGAGGGATGCATATTATTCAGTATCCATCCAGAAATATGATAGAAGGTTTTTGAAATTTATCTGGATGGGGCAACTTTGGCAGTATAAGGCTTTGCCTAATGGGCTCACTACAGCCCCTAGATTGTTCACTAAATTGGTGAAGCCAATCATGGCTTATTTGCGACAACAACATCATATAGTTATGGCCTATTTAGATGATGTCTTTATTGTGGACCACACCCTGCAATTGGCTGAACAGGGTGTTGCAGCTGCTGTCAATATATTTCAACAATTAGGATTCATTGTCCATCCAGAGAAATCGAAGTTCTGCCCTGCCCAGGTAATTAATTACCTAGGGTTCACGGTGAACTCAATGAGCATGAGGATAACTATACCAATTAACAAAATTGAGGAAGTCACTAAGGTGTGCAGAGATTTAATTGGCACCAATATACCATCGATTCGGCATACAGCCACAGTAATTGGCAAGCTAGTGGCTTTGTTTCCGGCAGCACGATATGGACCTTTGCATTATCAGAATTTGCAAAGAGCTAAAATTACTGCGTTAAAACGGAACGCTGGTCATTACGATCGATCAATGCAGCTGCCGTCCGAAGCGATAACTGAGTTGCAATGGTGGGTGTGTCACATTAGCAACTCATTTAAGCCTGTCAGGGAGGCTAATCCGGTGGTATATTTACAGACTGATGCAAGCTCCAATGGCTGGGGAGCTACTGATAATTGCTTTAGTTGTGGGGGCAGATGGGACACCCTTGAGGCATCGATGTTGTTGACTCAAGGGATTAACTATTTGGAGTTGCTGGCAGCATTCCACGGACTTCGTGCATATTGTTCCAAGCTTGTTGGAGCACACGTCCGTCTCCAAATAGACAACACCACAGCTGTGGCATATTTAAACCATATGGGTGGTACCAGGTCAGTTTCGTGTGACAAATTGGCTAACTCAATTTGGCTCTGGTGTGTTCAAAGAGACATTTGGATTTCAGCTACCTATTTGCCAGGTGAGCTTAATACTGTGGCGGACACCAGGTCACGCAAATTTAATGACAACATTGAATGGATGTTGCATCCTGAGATTTTTTCTAAAGTCACAGCCGAATTTGGTAAACCGGACATTGACCTTTTTGCGTCACGGTTGAACCATCAGGTACCAGCCTACGTTTCATGGGAACCAGATCCTGGGGCAATAGCGCTAGATGCATTCTCGCTGGACTGGGGGAATTGGTTTTTCTATGCCTTCCCTCCGTTTTGCCTCATCAGTCGGGTATTGCGAAAGATTCAGGCAGATGCTGCCAAGGGCATCCTTATTATACCCGACTGGCCCACACAGCCTTGGTATCCAGTGGTCTTTGACATGCTCAACGAACCTTGGGTCCTTTTGAAGGGTTGCCCACAATTGGTTACTCACCCTGTCTCAGGGGAGCCACAACCCTGCCATGGCTATTTAAATTTGTTGGCTTGCAGGTTCTGAACAGGCCGTTAGTCCAATACGGCCTCTCGGCTCGGACCATGGATACCATTGGGGCGTCGTGTCGAGAGTCCACAAGGCGAAGATACCGCTCGCATATTAAGAAGTGGGAAGCCTACTGCAGCCGCTCTCGCATCACGTACGATGACGTGACAATAACCGACGTCCTGGAATTCCTCGCGGGGTTGCACCATGATGAACATTTAAGTTACAGTGCCATCAACAGCGCCAGAAGTGCGCTATCATTCTACCTCAAGATTGGGGTAGGATCCAACAGGCTAGTGTCCAGACTCATGCGGGGTATATTCAATATGAATCCGCCTACACCACGCTATAATATCACCTGGGATGTCAGGGACGTATTAACCCTGCTCAGGACGTGGTCTCCCATGGAAGGGCTCCAACTGGACCAACTCACCATGAAGCTGGTGATGTTACTAGCGCTGACTTCAGCTCAGAGGGTACAGACACTACACAAACTTTGTGTCGACAGAATGACATCTACCCCTACAGAAGTAGTCTTTTTCATTGACGAGCTACTAAAGCAGCATAGACCTGGGTGCACAGGGCTGCAGCTGAAGTTCCCGGCATACCCCGCAGATGCTAGGCTATGTTTAGCCTCACATATCCGCCACTATGTCAAGGTGACGGCACGCATCAGAGGAATGGAGAGATACCTGCTTGTCACTCATAAGAGACCTCATCATCGAGTGACAGTCCAGACGATATCCAGGTGGCTTCGAGTCGTCTTGGGTAAGTCAGGTATCGACATTAATGTGTTCAAGTCTCATTCCACCAGGGCTGCATCGACGTCAACGGCGAGGGTCATGGAGGTGCCCATGGACCAAATTCTCGCCACAGCAGGATGGGCGAATGAAGCTGTGTTCCAGCGTTTTTATAACAAGCCTGTTGCTGCTCCTCTACAGTTCGCAGAAGCCATGCTGAATGCAGGTCAAGAACGCGGAGATGTCCCCGCATGAGGGGTTTTTGATTTGTTATTAATAAATATGCTCTTGTTTTGCAGTATGAACTATTGAGCAAGTTTGTTCCTCCCATCCATCCCTGGTAGTGGTGTGTCAGCATGGACGTGGTCCAGGGCGTGTAATCACAGAAGCTTTGATGTCTTCACGAAGTCACTCACGTGACTCCGAAATGAAATAGTAAGATTGAACGAGAACTTACCAGTTCGAAGGTTGATCTTTATTTTATGAGGAGTCGAAGTGAGGGATTTCGTGCCCTCCTCGCCCAACCCTCAATCACCTTCATCTGGTAATCTTAGTCAATTCAATCATACTATGCGAAGTCATTTCTATTGTTGGTTCTGTGATTCCACGCCGCTACTTTGAAGTATGTCGAGCATGCGCGCCGGCGGGCTCTTCACGAAATCCCTCACTTCGACTCCTCATAAAATAAAGATCAACCTTCGAACTGGTAAGTTCTCGTTCAATCTTACTATTCCCCACCAGTGAAAGGGTCCTATTAGTTTAATTTATAGTTTAGTTTGGAGATACAGAGCGGAAACAGGCCCTTCGGCCCGCCTAGTCTGCGCCGACCGACGATCCCCGCACACTAACACTAACACACTGGGGATAATTAACATTTATACCAAGCCAATTACCCTACAAACCTGTACGTCTTTGGAGAGTGGGAGGAAACCGGAGATCGCGGCGAAAACCCATGCGGTCATGGGGAGAACGTGTAAACTCCGCACAGACAGCACCCGTAGTCCCATCGTCAGGATCGAACCTGGGTCTCTGGCGATGTAAACACTGTAAGGCAGCAACTCTACTACAGCGCCACCTTGACCCGTGAGGCCCCTTTAGGAACAGGTATTCTCAAGTACCTTTGCCCCTCCAATTTCTGAATGCTCTCCGCATTTAGAAAGTAGTCTATACCTTTATTCCTTTTACCAAAGTGCATAACCACACACTTAACTATGCTGTATTCCATTTGCCCTACTTTGCCCACACTCCCAACCTGTCCAAGTCCTTCTGCAGATTTCCTCAACACTGCCTTCGCATCCATTTATGACACTACTACTTAGCAGCTTCATGTGTGGCACCTTACCAAAGGCTTTCTGAAAATCTAAGTAAATAACATGCACCAACTCTTCTTTGTCTATCCTGCTTGCTACGTACTCAAAAAAACTCCAATAGATTTGTCAGGCAAGAAAAAACTCAAGGGATTTGTCAGGCAAGAGCATTCAGTACTCTCAGTACTAATGCATGGACCATCCAGTACTCTCTCAGTTCTAATGCATGGAGCGTTCAGTTTTCTTTCAGTATTAATGCATGGAGCAATGAATATGCCATGTACTAAAGCATGGAGCGTTCAGTACCCTTTCAGTACTAATGCATGGAGCATTCAGTACTCCATCAGTACTAATGTAGGGAGCATTCACTATCCCTCAGTACTAATGTAGGGAACATTCAGCATCCCTCAGTACTAATCCAGTACTGTCCATCGCTCATCCCCCATCCACTGCCACTTCAGCTGATGTTACTTTCACAATGTATTGTGCAGCTGTCTGTCGGAAAATTAACCTTGTGTTTTCCATGTTACGTTTTGAAAACCCTTTGATACATTCAAAAGTGACAGAAGGCACAACACGAAGTCAGAATGTAGAGGCAGTGTAATGCCGGCAGACAGGTCTGAGATGTATTAAACTGGAGAGCAGTGCTGATCCATCCACAACCTTGCTGCGGAAAGATTAAAGAGATTTTCAATCAGAGAAGAGATTATTATGTTGAAAGAAGCAAACCGGACAAATATAATCAGTCAAACTCCAGCAACACTGAGTAAGTAATTGCAGCCAAGATGACTTTCAGACATCACAAATAGAAATAGCGAAGACAATGCTTCAAGATGTTTGGTACAGGTTGAGATGCTAATCAACATGCTTAATACAGGTAGAGGTACCGATCAATATAATAAAGGGCAGAGTTCAATGAGATAGACTTGGAGACAGGCAGTATTTATTGATCAACCCCAATTACCCTTCCATTTCCAAGTCTATCCCACTTGTATTAAACAATTGGTTGTATTGTACAACCCTGCCTTGTATTAAATGCTTTGATCAGTACATGTACCTTAGTTTAGTTTAGAGATTCAGTGCAGAAACAGGCTCTTCGGCCCACCGAGGCCACGCTGATCATCAAATGCCCGTACACTATTTCTATCCTACACACACTGTGGGGACAATTTACACAAGCTAATTATCTACAAACCTGCACCTCTTTGGATTGTGGGTGGAAATCGGAGCACCCGGAGAAAACCCACGTGGTCACAGGTAGAACGTACAAACTCCAGACAGACGCCACCCAGAGCCAGGATAGACCCGGGTCTCTGGTGCTGTAAGGCAGCAACTCTACCGGAGCATCACTGTTCCCCCTTCTACAGTCAGGCTGTTGAACGAATGTTCCTTTTGGGACGAATTAAACTCACACTTTAAGAACCTTAGCAGAACAAGACTGTCGGTAGCTCAGCAAAGCCTTGGCCTTGGTCAGAAAGAATGGCCTAGGGGTCAGAGGTTAGGCACCACTCACTTTGGCATGACACATTCATTAAGAATAGGATGACAGCAGATAAGGTAAGAAGTCAACAGTTTGAAACCATTCCAGGGTGATTCCGCAGCTATTTACAATATACATCAATGATTTGGATGAAGGGATTCAAAGTAACATTAGAAAATTTGCAGATGACACAAAGCTGGGTGGCAGTGTGAACTGTGAGGAGGATGCTATGAGGATGCAGGGTGACTTGGACGGGTTGGGGGAGTGGGCAGATGCATGGCAGATGAGGTTTAATGCGGATAAATGTGAGGTTATCCACTTTGATAGCAAAAACAGGAAGGCAGATTACTATCTAAATGGCTACAAGTTGAGAAAAGGGGAAGTACAACGGGATCTGGGGATCCTTGTACATCAGTCTATGAAAGTAAGCATGCAGGTACAGCAGGCAGTGAAGAAAGCGAATGGCACGTTGGCCTTTATAACAAGAGGAATCGAATATAGGAGCAAGGAGGTCATTTTGCAGTTGTACAGAACCCTAGTGAGACCACACCTGGAGTATTGTGTGCAGTTTTGGTCCCCTAATTTGAGGAAGGACATTCTTGCTATTGAGGGAGTGCAGCGTAGGTTTACAAGGTTAATTCCCGGGATGGCGGGACTGTCATATGCTGAGAGAATGGAGCAGATGGGCTTGTACACTCTGGAGTTTAGAAGGAGCAGAGGGGATCTCATTGAAACATATAAGATTGTTAAGGGTTTGGACAAGCTAGAGGCAGGAAACATGTTCCTGCTGTTGGGGGAGTCTGGAACCAGGGGCCACAGTTTAAGAATAAGGAGTAAGCCAATTAGAACGGAGACGAGGAAACACTTTTTCTCACAGAGAGTTGTGAGTCTGTGGAATTCTCTGCCTCAGAGGGTGCTGGAGGCGGGTTCTCTGGATGCTTTCAAGAGAGACCTTGATAGGGCTCTTAAAAATAGCGGAGTCACGGGATATGGGTAGAAGGCAGGAACAGGGTACTGATTGGGGGATGATGAGCTATGATCACATTGAATGGTGGTGCTGGCTCAAAGGGCCAAATGGTCTACTCCTGCACCTATTGTCTATTGTCTATTGTCTAATCTATTTATCAATTGTAATTAATTAATCAATGTTAACTAGACTAAGTGGGACACGTTGGGTCCCATGTTCACAGAGGAGGGCTGGTCCCCTAACACAATATTCCACCTCTTCTCCATTTCCAATATTGGTGGCCAGTGAGGGGGGGGGGGGGGGGGGGCGCTTTCTGGAGCACTTGTATGGGTGTTGTGGGCCGAAGGGACTGGTTTCCAGAAGGCTCGTATGGACATCGTGGGCCGAATGGATTCTTGGGCTGGCAGCTCAGTCACTCAGGCCACCTGGTGGGCTGGCACTTCAGTCACTCAGGCCTGGTGGGCTGGCAGCTCATTCACTCAGGGCTGGTGGACTGGCAGCTCAGGGCTGGTGGGCTGGCAGCTCAATCACTCAGGGCTGGTGGGCTGGCTCACAGCTATCCCTTGAAATTCCATTTCAAGCACAGTGCAGGCCACCAAATTCAATTTCATAACATTTCAGGCAGAGTTCAGGATAGCAAATACAATTTCATATAATTTCTGGCAGAGTGCAGGCCACCAAACTCAATTTCACAGCATTTCAGGCAGAGTGCAGGCTATCAATTTTAATTTCACAGCATTTCGGACAGAGTGCAGGACACCAAATTAAATCATATATCATTTCAGGCAGAGTGCAGGCTATGAATTTTAATTTCACAGCATTTCAGGCACAGTGCAGGCTACCAAACTCAATTTCACAGCATTTCAGTCAAAGAGTGCAGGCTACCAAACTCAATTTCACGGTATTTCAGGCAGAGTGCAGGCCACCAAACTCAATTTCACAGTATTTCAGGCAGAGTGCAGGCCTCCAAACTAAATCTTACAGCATTTCAGGCAGAGTGCAGGCCACCAAACTCAATGTCACAATATTTCAGGCAGAGTGCAGGCCTCCAAACCCAATTTCACAGTATTTCAAGCAGAGTGCAGACCACCAAATTGCCAAACAACTCATTGCATTGTCATTAAGGGCTAACAAATCATTTATTGCATGTACATTGCAGACTCACATTTCAGTTGATTCACAGCTTAGAATCACAGTTGTGGACTCTTCCTCTCCATCTTCCAGAGTAACTGACACGCGTCCAGGCATCTGGGGTTTTATAGTTCTGCCCCCCCCAGAAGGGGCGTTACCTTCATCGTGGTGATTGACAGGTGAGAGGACCAATCAGCTGATCTCAAGATGTTTTAAACACTCATAACTATATTATTTTTCATCGACCGGAAGAATCCACGGGGATGCCTCAGCAGAGGAGGACTGTGAGTAAGATGGCATCAAATCATAGTGATATATGGTAGTGTTTCTAAAATAAATATACAGCGCAGGCAGGAAGTGGTCAAGATGAGTAAAAGTCTCACCTTAAGTTACACAAAAAGCTGGAGAAACTCAGCGGGTGCAGCAGCATCTAAGGAGCGAAGGAGATAGGCGACGTTTTGGGTCGAGACCCTTCTTCAGACTGGTCAGGGATCAGGGAAACGGGAGATATAAACAGTGATGTGGAGAGATAAAGAACAATGAGTGAAAGATATGCAAAAAAGTATTGGTGATAAAGGAAGCAGGCCATTGTAAGCTGTTTGTGGTGTGAAAATAAGAAGCTAGTGCGACTGGGGGGGGGGGGAGATGGAGAAGGAATGTCAGGGCCCGAGGGCTGAGGGAGAGGTGGGGAGGAGGCAGTCTGGGTTAAAAGAATTGAGAAAATTCAATGTTTAAGCCCAGAGGATGCAGACTCCCCAAGCGGACCTTCACCTCCCCCATCCACTCCTTTCAGGGACCCAAGCAGTCATTCCAAGTCCGACAGAGGTTCACCTGCACCTCCTCCAACCTCATCTACTGCATCCGTTGCTCCAGATGCCAGCTGATCTACATCGGTGAGACCAAGCGGAGGCTAGGCGATCGTTTCGCCGAACACCTCCGCTCGGTCCGCAATAACCAACCCGACCTCCCGGTGGCTCAGCACTTCAACTCCCCCTCCCACTCCGTATCCGACCTCTCGGTCCTGGGCCTCCTCCACGGCCAGAGTGAGCAACACCGCAAGTTGGAGGAACAGCACCTCATATTCCGCTTGATCACCGTTTCCCTGATCCCTGACCAGTCTGAAGAAGGGTCTCGACCCGAAACGTCGCCTATCTCCTTCGCTCCTTAGATGCTGCTGCACCCGCTGAGTTTCTCCAGCTTTTTGTGTAACCCTTGATTCTCCAGCATCTGCAGTTCCTTCTTTAACACAAAAGTCTCACCTTGACCACTTCCAGTCTGCGCTGTATATTTATTTCAATAATAAACGGAATTTGTACGTTCTCCCCGTGACGTGCGTGGGTTTTCTCCGAATTTCATTCTCCCCACACATTCTCTCTGTGATCACACTGTTCCCTCCCACATACCAAAAACACGAGGGATGGTAGATAAATTGGCTGCTGTGAATAGGGCCTTATGTGTAGGTGGGTGGTAGAATTCATGAGCAAATGCAGGGTGACACAGAGGCACAGTGGTAGAGTTGCTGCCTTACAATTACAGCGCCAGAGACCAGGATTTGTCAATAATGGGAATGTTGCCTATTTACTTCAGTCAATTTATCTCCAAGGAGCCCACATTGATGCAGAAAGTCCCTGGCGGTGAGAGCTTTGTGAGACCAATGTTCAAAATCACCTAGCTCTCAACACTATCCACACACCTTGACTATATCAACTCACTTTGTGTCAAAATAACACATTCAGAAAGAAATCTACTAATTTACATTGAATGAATCATTGGCGTTTCCCAAGAGAACATTTTTCATTGAGTGAATTCTAGCTGATTGCTAAAATGGACCCATTGTTAATTTGAGATGGAATCATTCGGTGCAAACGAGAGTGGCAAGTGGAACATCAGAGAGCTTTTGACACGAGCCACGTAACTGGCGTGGTGCGGTGATGCAGCGGTAGTGTTGCTGCCTTACAGTGCCAGTGATCCGCGATTGATCCCGCCTGTACGGAATTTGTATGTTCTCCCCGTGATGCGCGTGGGTTTTCTCCGAGATCTTCGGTTTCCTCCGAGATCTTCGGTTTCCTCCCACACTCCAAAGATGTACAGGTTTGTAGGTTAATTGGCTCGGTATAAATGTAAATTGTCCCTAGTGTGTAGGATAGTGTTAATGTGCGGGGATCGCTGGTCGGTGCGGACTCGGTGGGCCAAAGAGCCTGTTTCCGCTAAACTAAACTAAATATGGGGAAGATAGGATACAGGAAAATTCATTGAATTGCTCTGTGAGCTGGCACAGACTCTATGGGCCAAATGGCCTATTTCCATATTTTAAGAAAAGATAAAATGTACGATGAATTCCTTGATTTGATTCTACTACTAAACTGAAAAATTATTCTTTCATCAGACTTGCATTGTAATCTGAAATCAATGTTAATTCAAAGCTGGCTGAACTGGGTGAAATACATAATAACATATAGGTCAAATGTGATCTGATTGCAAGCTGACTGCCACCTTGGCTTTCAGTAATGGGCAATTTTAATCGGCTAAATGAGTAAGGATTTTTTATGCAGCATTTTCTTTTCTCCACTTCTGGCAATGTGGACTCCCACTGGGATGCATCCAGAGTCGCTGACACTCTTTATAAAATCAAAATAAACTTTACTCAAGATAAAAAAAATATGCACCAAATAGGAACTGTGCAAAATGACATTGACATTCTCGCCGGCTACGACGGGGTGTCTCCACCACACGTGCCCTCCAATGTGCAACAGCGGCAGGACCCTAGACTGTGGTCCTCTCCCACAGATCCTTGGCGTGGAGGGTACTGCACCAAGGAGTCCAGTGCAACCTGTTTCTCTCCCGGTTCACCGACTCGTCAGCCGCCTGCCACTGTTGCGGGCTGGAAGAGTCTGTGTTCCACGTGTATATGGAGTGTGTGTGGCTGCAGCCCCTGTTCCGATATTTAAAGGGGCTGCTCCTTGCCTGCTGGCTGCACATCACACCCGCCATCATCATCTTTGGACACCCTGTGCGTAGGGGAGAGGGTGGGACTGAAAATGTCCTGGTTGGCTTGCTCCTGGGCCTGGCCGAGCTGGCCATCTGTGAGTCTCGGCGCCAGGCGGAAGAGGGTTCTGCCTGAGCCCGTGGCCTGCCCCTTTTCCGGGGTTACATCTGCGCCCGGGTGGTGCTAGAGAAGGACAACACGCTGACCACGTTGATGTCCATCCTGTGGGGTTTCCAGGACGGCTGGGCACCGCGGGGGGGGGGGGGGGGGGAATGTTGTGGAATGCATCGTTGACAGGGATTGTACTATAATTGTTTAAGAGTGTAATATTTAAGAATATTTGTTTAGATAATTGGGTGATTTTGTATTATGGTGGTGGGTTTGTTTGGTATTGTTTTGTATTGTATATACCTGTGATATTGCATTTGATTACATTTAACATATAACATATAACAATTACAGCACGGAAACAGGCCTTCTCGGCCCTTACAGTCCGTGCCGAACATTTATTTTCCCCTAGTCCTACCTGCACTCAGACCATACCCATCCATTCCCTTCCCGTCCATATACCTATCCACTTTACTTTTAAATGTTAAAATCGATCCTGCCTCCACCACTTCTGCTGGAAGCTCATTCCACACAGCCACCACTCTCTGAGTAAAGAAGTTCCCCCTCTTGTTACCCCTAAACTTCTGTCCCTTAACTGTCATGTCATGCCCTCTTGTTTGAATCTTCCCTACCCTCAATGGGAAAAGCTTATCCACGTCAACTCTGTCTATCCCTTTCATCATTTTAAAGACCTCAATCAAGTCCCTCCTTAACCTTCTGCACTCCAAAGAATAAAGACCTAACTTGTTCAACCTTTCTCTGTAACTTAGTTGCTGGAACCCAGGCAACATTCTAGTAAATCTCCTCTGTACTCTCTCTATTTTGTTGACATCCTTTCTATAATTAGGTGACCAGAATTGTACACCATACTCCAGAATTGGTCTCACCAATGCCTTGTACAATTTTAACGTTACTTCCCTACTCCTATATTCAATGCTTTGATTTACAAAGGCCAGCACACCAAAAGCTTTCTTTACCACCCTATCAACATGCGATTCCACCTTCAGGGAACTTTGCACAGTTATTCCTAGATCCCTCTGTTCCACAGCATTCCTCAATTCCCTACCATTTACCATGTACGTCCTATTTTGATTTGTCCAGCCAAGATGTAGCACCTCACACTTATCAGCATTAAACTCCATCTGCCATCTTTCAGCCCACTCTTCCAAATGGCCCAAATCCCTCTGTAGACTTTGAAAATCTACTTCATTATCCACAACACCACCTATCTTAGTATCATCTGCATACTTACTTGTCCAATTTTCCACCCCATCATCCAGATCATTGATGTACATGACAAACAACAGTGGACCCAACACAGATAATTTATTCTTGTAATAAATTTTAAAAAATGGAGCCTTGGCGTTGGCTGAACCGAGCTTCAGTGCGTCCCTCAGTGCGTACTCCTGCTATCTGGAGCGGGCCAGTCGGCAACATTCCCCGACGGACATCTCACTCTGCTGGGAGATCAACAATGTTCGGGCGGACCAAAGGGCCTCTTTCACCACCACACACTCCCGGATTGTCTTTTGTTACACCCTGGTGTGACTGATATACCTTGAACTGTATCATACTGCCCAAACCCGCTCCTGGCAGTGGTCAATCAGGAAACAGCGCCAGAACACAAATATAGAGCTGCTTTTAAATCACAGTTCATGACGGATTTACCTTCGAGCCATCTTTTTTGTCAGAAACACTGCTGTGGTACATTATCAAAATCCCACCCAGAGACAGCAGGAGAACTATTGACGTTGGATGTGGCTGTTGCAAGAGGCAAATGCAATATAGATTCAAAGCATACAATGCAGGGCTCAGGAAAATAAAACGTGGCCGTCACCATTCAAAGGAGCAGGGAAATCAATGGCTATATTATATACTAAGTCTTTTCCTTATCAGGGTTAGCCTGGTCGTTTCCATTAGTCTGTGCCCTTGCTATCTATCACAGTAATAATTTGACATTTTTTTCCCCAGTTAGACACAGTGATTATTAAATGTAACCTTTAACAGCACCAGAAGGGCTTGGATCTCAGCCAGATCAAAGCTTTGGAAACGGAATCTGCTAAAAACACTAAACATATATTCCAAACCGTAGCCACCTTGCTGGCAACCGGCCATTTGTTTTCTTCCGTTAACATTTTTACGATGTAAATTGTCATTCCTCTTACAAAAATTACAACGTTTGGGGAGAACTTGGGGAGGGCAGCGACACTTTTCTGACAAAATATTTCCATATATTAACATATTTATCACCTAATCGGGGTTAGAATGGAATTAATCAGAATATGCTTGCAATCTTTTTCCCGTATACAGGAACGTTTTTTTTTCTTAAAAAGTATGCATATTTTGCATAACTTGAAAATAAATTATTTTATCTGTAGTCATTGTGTCATGAGAGCCAAAGGCAGAATCTTTTAGTTTCATGTTAATAAAAACAGGAGAGCTCTTTGCATACTTTATAGGTAGGAGCTTGCTGGAAAGAGATCGATGGGCAGATACGTATGGATTACCGGGCAGGGATGATAGGAGACTTCATTGTCCAAACACTAAGTGGAATAATAAAGGTAGAGAAGGGAAGAAATTGCAAAACATAGAAGCAAAAAAAATAGATGTAGGAGCAGATCATTCAGTCCTTTCAATACTCTGCTATTCGACTTGATCATGCGGCTTTAATTTAATTTAGTTATGAGATATAGCGCGGAAGGGGGTACTGATTGGGGATGGTCAGCCCTGATCACATTGAATGGCGGTGTTAGCTTGAAGGGCTGAATGGCCTATGCCTGCACCTATTGCCTATTGTCTATTGGAAACAGGCCCTTCGGCCCACCGAGTCCGCACCGACCAGCGATCCTCACACTTTATCACGACTCTACACACAGTCGGGACAATTTTACATTTATACCAAGCCAATTAACCTACGGACCTGTACGTCTTTGGAATGTGGGAGGAAACTGAAGATCTGAGACAAACACACACAGTCACGGGGAGAACGTACAAATTCCGCACAGACAGCACCCGTAATCAGCATCAAACCCGGGTCTACTGGCGCTGTAAGGCTGAAGCTCTACCGCTGCGCCACCGTGCCGCAGTTAATACCACATTCCTTCTCTCTCTCCATACTCTTGATGTCTTTATCCACCTTGCCCTGCAGCAACTTGGTTTCTTCAGCCCCTACCACCCTCTCTCTGACGGATGAAGTATCTCCTCCCCTTCGTCCTAAGTCTCTGGGCTTGTAACCTGGGGCTGTGACCTCTGTTTCTAGATTCCCAGCCAAAGAAAACCATTCTCCCCCCCCACCCAGTCTGTCTCGCCGAGTCTGAATGTGTTAAATTCCAGTTACATCTTCATCTTTTTTGGACTACAAACCTACTCATTTGTCGTTTTAAACTCTAGTCAATACAAACTTCCTCGATCTAATCTCTCCCCCAACAGCAGCCAAACATCCCTGGGACCAGTCTAGTGAACATTTTGTTGCATGCTCTGCCTGGGCAAATGTATCCTTTCTAGATAAGTGGATCAAAACACCTCTCAATATTCAAGATGTGATCTCACCAGGGCTCCTGCACAACTGGGTAAAGATATTTGCTTCTGTACTCAAATCCTCTCACTATGAAGACCAACATATAATTTTCCCCTTGAAATGCTTGGTTCACCTCCATGCCCGTCGGAAATCAGCACCACTGCGTCACTAATGTTTTCAACGATTTAATAATAATAATAATAATAATAATAATAAACGTCCACGTCTATAGATGCCCAGGAGAATTCTCTTGGCCAGTGTTTACTCCTGTCTTATGAGGATCTATTGCTGGACCTGGTCTTGGGGAAGATAGTGGGCTCAAGTGGAAATGATGATTACAAGGTTTAGATTACTCATGACAAGGAGAAGGACCAATTTAGATTAGTTTAGAGATACAGCACGGAAACATGCCCTTCGGCCCACCGAGTTCACACTGACCAACGATCCCCGCAGATTAACACTATCCTACACACACACACGGGCCAATTTTACACATACACCAAACCAATTAACCTGCATACCTGTCTTCAATAACACTTGCCCCTCTTGTTGTTTTTTTGCTCTTTTACACCTCCTCTGGACAGTTTGTGCTGTTAACCTGCCTTAGCACCCTAACCGGGTGCACACTAACCAGTGTTACCCATTCTGTGTAGTTGTCCGCTCCATCATAGACCACAGTTCCACATCTCCCACTTTCTCTACACATTTCAGCATGTTTTACTCCTAACTTTTTCCAGCTCTGATGATGAACCTAATCTGTTAGGTAGCCACAAATGCTGGAGAAACTCAGCAGTCAGGAAGGGTCTCAACCCGAAACGTCGCCTATTCCTTCGCTCCATAGAAGCTGCCTCACCCGCTGAGTTTCACCAGCATTTTTGTTTACCTTCGATTTTTCCAGTATCTGCAGTTCTTTCTTAAACCTAATCTGTTAACTCTGTTTCGCTCTCCAGGATTGCAACCTGACCTGGGGTACACAAAAGGCTGGAGAAACTCAGCGGGCGCAGCAGCATCTAAGGAGCGAAGGAGATAGGCAATGTTTCGGGTCGAAACCCTACCTGACCTGCTGAGTATTTCTGTTTTCTTGCTACCTAATAATATTTGCTTCAGTGCCTGTCTATGAAAAGATTTCTCCCAGTGTGATGAAGTTACCAGGGTAATAAATAATATACTGTAACATGAAGAGGAGGTACCAGAAATGTTGGCAACCTTAAACGAACCATATGATCTTGTCATTGTCGTGGAAGGCACCATACAAATCAAGAGAATTAACTTCAGAGTTTTTTTATTTTCATATCTATCGAAAAGGCACAATTAAATTCTTACCTGCAACAGCTCAACATAGATAATAACAGCACTCAATTATATGCAAACAAAAAAAAAAGAGGTTCAAGAAATGAAAAAAACAATACTGTGCAAAACAAAGTGAAGCTCGAAGTCCTTAGTGTAACCAAGTCAGTTCATGGTTTGGAGTTTAGTTGGAGTTTGCAATATTCAATAGTCTGATAGTCGTTGTGAAGATGCTGTTCCTGGAACTGGCCCTCACAGCTTTCTGATTCCTATACCCAATGGTTCAACGATTCAATGGTACTTTCTTTGTCACATGTACCGAGGTACAGTGAAATTCATTTTTGTTTTCAGTTCAGTACAAGGATCACTATACTTAGATACATCCCAGATAAGCATCTCAGATACAGCACAAGCATATAGCAGTAGTTCACTGAGACAGTCTACAGAGTCGTCCGTTTAGTGTCATTTCTTTTTTCCTGATGGCAGGAGTGAAATGAGACTGTAGCCAGGGGAGTGTGGGTCCTTGATGATGCTGGCTGCCTTTTTGAGGTGGTGCTTCCTCTCGATCGCTACGATATGGGGAAGGTCAGTTCCCGCGATGGACTGGGCTGTGTTCACTTTCTCTTTCTCTTTTCTCTTTCATCCCTGGGCGTTCGAATTGCCGAACCAGGCCGTGATGCACCAGTCAACATACTCTTTACCGTACACCTGTAGAAGTTCAAAAGACATACCGAACTCCACAATGAATGCAAGACTTCAACTTGCTCCTCCTGTAAGATTTCAATGAGAAAAAAACGTATTTCCATTCAAATTCAAAGAAGACATGCACACGAAAGCAAAATCACGGTTATCCGCCCAAAGAATTAAACACATTATTCCAGCCGAATGAGGTAATTATTCAGTCATCTATTGTCATGTTGAATAATTTGGCTGTGAACACATTAATGGCAAAACTGTTAAGCGTTAAGTCTTTGTGAATGGCTTGGCACTGTGTGGGTTTAATCTCATATTAATTTAACGCAATTTAGTAATATTGTAAATCTGCTTTCTGCTGGAGGTGTAAATCCTGACTAATGTCTGCCTCTGACCCTGGTTGAGACGAGAGCTACTTGTCTGTGAAATTGGTTGTCACGGACCATTGGTTTCAACGACGACGGCCGATTACTTCAAACTCACGACCAATTCTCCCACACAAGTGGAAATTAGAGCGACCGGCGTCTCATTAGCAGCCGGCAGAGAAACACGAGTCCCGATTGCCTCACCCCCAGAAACCAATTTCAGCAGAAGCATTGTCCAATTCGTTCAGGCCTGTTATTTTTCGGGGAAGCGTATTCTAACATGTCAGGATAAGTCAGCGACATCGTAAATCCAGTGTGCTCACCATTGCTGTCCGCAGTAGAGGCAGCTGGAGGCTTCTGGATTCTCAGCTAAGAATGAAGGGCTTTGATTTCTGCTTTGCATCCCTCCCTCAGAATCAGCATTCATTGATCAAGTCCACCAGGTCCGGGATTACAGAGATAAATGGTTTTATTCAGTGTCCATTCTTCTCCATTGCCTTCCTGTTCCATGTTTAATACACCCCGTTTCTCTGAGTCTTCTCTTCGCCTGAGTTTTTTACTCTTTGCATCCGCTCCCTCAGTGCTTTCTGTGTTCGTCTCTATATGTTCCTTTGTGTGTTCCTTAATATTTTCTTCTAGGCATGTTCTCTGTATTAATACCTGTTCTGTCGCTGTCCATGGTGTGTTTGAAGGGATGGTGTAGAAGGAGCTTTACTCTGTTTATGATTTATAGCATCCCTAATCTGGGAGTATTTGGTAGATCAGCATCTCTCTCTATTTAACCTGTGCTGCACCTTAGCGGGGAGTTTTTCACAGGCCGAGGCAGGGCAGAGGGAGACTCCGACTGTAAATAACCAGTGCAGTTCCAAAAGCTGGGATTGCTCGATGGAACAGTGTAAAGGGAGCATTACTCCGTACTTGAATCTGTATTTATGCATCCAAATATCACAAAATACAGATTTAAATGTCTGACCCAAAAACATCATCGAAGCATGTTCTCCCGAGATGCTGCCTGGCCCGTTGAGTTACTCCAGCAATTTGTGCCTACCTTCAGTACAGACCAGCAGCTACAGTTAATTTCTACACGATAGTTGAATATGATCTGATAGTCATTGCAGAGACATGGCTGCAAAGTGACCAGGTTACGGATAACGTATTAAATATTTTCATGAGACAGCTATAATGGAGAAGGAGATGCGGTGATATTAAACATGGAAGAGAGCAACAGAGGGGAAAGGTCGTTGCTCAATAACACATGATGCAAAATCAGGTTAATTTAGTTTAATTTAGTTTAGTTTAGTTAAGAGACACAGCATGGAAACAGGTCCTTTGGCCGACCGAGTCCGCATCAACCAACGATCCCCGCATACCTGCACTATGCTACACACACTGGGGACAATTTATAATCTTTACCGAAGCCAATGAATCTACTAAACCTGTACGCCTTTGCAGTGTGGGAGGAAACCGGGGAAAAGCCATGGGGAGAAATTACAAACTCCGTACAGACAGCACCGGTAGTCAGGATCAAACCCAGGTCTCTGGTGCTGTAAGGCAGAACGCCACCATGCTGCCCTGTTTGGGTGGAGTGACGGATAGCAAAGAGCAGAGAACATTGGTGGGAGTTTCCTACAGGCCCTCAATGAGGATTGGGAATGCGCGACAATCTCAGAGTAAATCAAGGATTAACAGCAAATATAAATATGATATTAAATATAATGCTAGTAAGAGTGCTGTTATGGTCTGTAGAACCAAAGAGGATAAAAGCCTAAAATATCCTGATTTTAAATTGTCTGACAACAATCTTAGTGTCTGTAATAAGATAAAATATCTAGGGCATATTATTACAGAACAAATGACAGATGATGAGGATATTTATAGGCAACGACGCATGCTGTATATACAGGCGAATATCCTCTTGCGTAAATTTGGTGCGTGTGCAGATGTGGTGAAGATGTCGCTATTTAGAGCATACTGCACACCCCTCTACACTGCGCACCTGTGGTCGAACTATTTAAAGACAAATATGCAGAGACTAAAGGTGACATATAACGATGCCATGAGAACACTGCTAAGGCAACCAAGATAGTGTAGTGCCAGTAATATGTTTGTGGCTGCAGGAGTCAGTACTTTAGAAGCTATCCTAAGACACCACATGTATAAAATCATTTGCAGGATAAATTACTCTAAAAATGTGCTTATTGTGGCCTTGACAAACGTAAGGGTTAGCACTACACGCTACGGATCCCAGCTGTGGAGACACTGGTATCGTTGTCTCGTTGTACGGCATTGATCATCTTTTACTCTGGATTTTTAACTTAAGTATTGTGGGTTTTTTAAATATATATATAATTCAAATGTTTTTATGTGATTTACCTTGATTTTATATATGTGTATGATATTTGATATGCAATGCATTTTTAATGTAATGTTGCCCCGTGTCTGGACCTTGAGTCCGTAATAAAGTTATTATTATTATTATTATAAATAGAGCAGCCTAATGATCACAGGAGAGCTTAAACCACATGCAATGTGGACAATCTAAATCAGCAGTAATAGTGCGGTGCATGAATGTATGGATTGTATAAACAAAGTTTTCTAGGTCAGTGTGTTGAATGAGCATAGGAAGAGGCTATTTTAGTTCTAATATTGTACAATGCAAAAGTGCTAAGTTGTAATGTGGTGGTTAAGAGGTCTTAAGGGAACAGTGATCATAATGTCATAAAATTTTGCAAGAAGATTAAACATGGTTTGGTTCAATGAAATGAAATTAACAGTGAATAAAGTAAACTATGAAGATATAAAGGGTCAGGAGCCTTCATAAGTTCATCAATTCTAGGAGCAGAATTAGGCTATTCAGCCCATCAAGTCTACTCCGCCCTTTAATCACGGATGATCTATCTTTCCCTCTCAACCCAATTGTCCTGCCTTCTCCCCATAACTCCTGACATTGGTACTAATGAAGCATCTATCAGTCTCTGCCTTAAAAAGTTCCATTGATTTGGCCTCCACAGCCTTCTGTGGCAATGAATTCCACAGATCCAACACTTAAGAGATTCCTCCTCATCTACTTCCTAAAGGTATGTCCTTTTAGTTTATCTTAACTGTCATAGAAACCACATTCCAAAAGTATAATGTAAATCAGCAGAGACTAACACTTAAAGAATTAGAACATGGGTTACAGGTAATATATATCCTTTTAAAGCAAACTAAGGCTCGCCCAGCAAAAGCAGGTGAATATGGAGTTTGATCAAAGGGAAAGCTTGTAACTTAGCCAAAAATGCAGCATGCCTCAGGCATCGACAATGAAGGGGAGGAGAAGAATTTGACAGTAGGCCAGTGAGAAACACAAAAGGAGATTGTCAGAACCTCAAGAGATACATAAAGATGGAAAGATTTGCTAAAGTTAATGTGGGACCCTGACAAACTAAGATAGGAGAACTTACACAATGGAATAAGGAACTGCCAGAGAAACTATGTAATTATATGGAGGAAAATATGGAAAACGCACACCTCCATCAGCGACATTATCTTCCCAAATGAACCGACCCCTCACCTACTAGAGAGCGGTCCTGGCGTTCCGTCTACCCCATTGCAGACCTTTGAACTGTCTTTAATTGGACTTTACTGGACTTTAGATAAAATGCTGGAGTAACTCAGCAGGTCAGGCAGCATCTCTGGAGAAAAGGAATAGGTGACGTTTCGGGTCGCGACCCTTCTTCAGACCTGGACTTTATCTTGAAATAAATGTTATACCCATTATCCTGGTGTCTGTACACTGTGGATGGCTTGATTGTAATAAAGTATAGTATTTTTACTAACAGAATAGCAAGCAATAAAAAAGCTTTTCACTGTACCTCGATACATGTGACAAGAGTAATAAACTAGACTGAAAACTAAGAAAACACCGGTAAATTATAGAAGATTGCTGGTCCACAGTGAATGAGGATCGCAAAGATATTAGCATTGGTGAAAAGCTGATATTCGTGTTTAAAAGGCTTTTAGATAGACACCTGGATGTGCAGAGAATGGAGGGATAAGGATCATGTGCAGGCTGATGAGATTAGTTTACCTTGGCAACATGTTCGGCACAGACATTGTGGGCTGAAGGGCCTGTTTCTGTGCTGTACTCTTCGATGTTCTATGTGCTTGAAGCCAATAAGTTGCCTGAAGATGGTGACCTGTGTTCAAGGATTCTGAAGAATCTGACAGTGGAGATGGTGCTGGAACTGGTTGTCATCTTTCAGAATTCGGTAGATTTCCGGGCCGTCCCCATGAATGGGAAGGAATAGTAAGATTGAACGAGAACTTACCAGTTCGAAGGTTGATCTTTATTTCATGAGGAGTCGAAGTGAGGGATTTCGTGAAGAGCCCGCCGGCGCGCATGCGCGACATACTTCAAAGTAGCGGCGTGGAATCACAGAACCAACAATAGAAATGACTTCGCATAGTATGATTGAATTGACTAAGATTACCAGATGAAGGTGATTGAGGGTTGGGCGAGGAGGGCACGAAATCCCTCACTTCGACTCCTCATGAAATAAAGATCAACCTTCGAACTGGTAAGTTCTCGTTCAATCTTACTATTTCATTTCGGAGTCACGTGAGTGACTTCGTGAAGACTTCAAAGCTTCTGTGATTACACGCCCTGGACCACGTCCATGCTGACACACCACTACCAGGGATGGATGGGAGGAACAAACTGGCTCAATAGCTCATACTGCAAAACAAAAGCATATTTATTAATAACAAATCAAAAACCCCTCATGCGGGGACATCTCCACGTTCTTGACCTGCATTCAGCACGGCTTCTGCGAACTGTAGAGGAGCAGCAACAGGCTTGTTATAAAAACGCTGGAACACAGCTTCATTCGCCCATCCTGCTGTGGCGAGAATTTGGTCCATGGGCACCTCCATGACCCTCGCCGCTGACGTCGATGCAGCCCTGGTGGAATGAGACTTGAACACATTAGTGTCGATACCTGACTTACCCAAGACGACTCGAAGCCACCTGGATATCGTCTGGACTGTCACTCGATGATGAGGTCTCTTATGAGTGACAAGCAGGTATCTCTCCATTCCTCTGATGCGTGCCGTCACCTTGACATAGTGGCGGATATGTGAGGCTAAACATAGCCTAGCATCTGCGGGGTATGCCGGGAACTTCAGCTGCAGCCCTGTGCACCCAGGTCTATGCTGCTTTAGTAGCTCGTCAACGAAAAAGACTACTTCTGTAGGGGTAGATGTCATTCTGTCGACACGCAGTTTGTGTAGTGTCTGTACCCTCTGAGCTGAAGTCAGCGCTAGCAACATCACCAGCTTCATGGTGAGTTGGTCCAGTTGGAGCCCTTCCATGGGAGACCACGTCCTGAGCAGGGTTAATACGTCCCTGACATCCCAGGTGATATTATAGCGTGGTGTAGGCGGATTCATATTGAATATACCCCGCATGAGTCTGGACACTAGCCTGTTGGATCCTACCCCAATCTTGAGGTAGAATGATAGCGCACTTCTGGCGCTGTTGATGGCACTGTAACTTAAGTGTTCATCATGGTGCAACCCCGCGAGGAATTCCAGGACGTCGGTTATTGTCACGTCATCGTACGTGATGCGAGAGCGGCTGCAGTAGGCTTCCCACTTCTTAATATGCGAGCGGTATCTTCGCCTTGTGGACTCTCGACACGACGCCCCGATGGTATCCATGGTCCGAGCCGAGAGGCCGTATTGGACTAACGGCCTGTTCAGAACCTGCAAGCCAACAAATTTAAATAGCCATGGCAGGGATGTGGCTCCCCTGACACAGGGTGAGTAACCAATTGTGGGCAACCCTTCAAAAGGACCCAAGGTTCGTTAAGCATGTCAAAGACCACCGGATACCAAGGCTGTGTGGGCCAGTCGGGTATAATAAGGATGCCCTTGGCAGCATCTGCCTGAATCTTTCGCAATACCCGACTGATGAGGCAAAACGGAGGGAAGGCATAGAAAACCCAATTCCCCCAGTCCAGCGAGAATGCATCTAGCGCTATTGCCCCAGGATCTGGTTCCCATGAAACGTAGGCTGGTACCTGATGGTTCAACCGTGACGCAAAAAGGTCAATGTCCGGTTTACCAAATTTGGCTGTGACTTTAGCAAAAATCTCAGGATGCAACATCCATTCAATGTTGTCATTAAATTTGCGTGACCTGGTGTCCGCCACAGTATTAAGCTCACCTGGCAAATAGGTAGCTGAAATCCAAATGTCTCTTTGAATACACCAGAGCCAAATTGAGTTAGCCAATTTGTCACACGAAACTGACCTGGTACCACCCATATGGTTTAAATATGCCACAGCTGTGGTGTTGTCTATTTGGAGACGGACGTGTGCTCCAACAAGCTTGGAACAATATGCACGAAGTCCGTGGAATGCTGCCAGCAACTCCAAATAGTTAATCCCTTGAGTCAACAACATCGATGCCTCAAGGGTGTCCCATCTACCCCCACAACTAGAGCAATTATCAGTAGCTCCCCAGCCATTGGAGCTTGCATCAGTCTGTAAATATACCACCGGATTAGCCTCCCTGACAGGCTTAAATGAGTTGCTAATGTGACACACCCACCATTGCAACTCAGTTATCGCTTCGGACGGCAGCTGCATAGATCGATCGTAATGACCAGCGTTCCATTTTAACGCAGTAATTTTAGCTCTTTGCAAATTCTGATAATGCAAAGGTCCATATCGTGCTGCCGGAAACAAAGCCACTAACTTGCCAATTACTGTGGCTGTATGCCGAATCGATGGTATATTGGTGCCAATTAAATCTCTGCACACCTTAGTGACTTCCTCAATTTTGTTAATTGGTATAGTTATCCTCATGCTCATTGAGTTCACCGTGAACCCTAGGTAATTAATTACCTGGGCAGGGCAGAACTTTGATTTCTCTGGATGGACAATGAATCCTAATTGTTGAAATATATTGACAGCAGCTGCAACACCCTGTTCAGCCAATTGCAGGGTGTGGCCCACAATAAAGACATCATCTAAATAGGCCATAACTATATGATGTCGTTGTCTCAAATAAGCCATGATTGGCTTCACCAATTTAGTGAACAATCTAGGGGCTGTAGTAAGCCCATTAGGCAAAGCCTTATACTGCCAAAGTTGCCCCATCCAGATAAATTTCAAAAACCTTCTATCATCTTTCTGGATGGATACTGAATAATATGCATCCCTCAAATCAATGCATGCCATAAAGCAGCCATGAGAAATCAATGATTTGGCTGTTTCAAACGTATCCATTTTAAAATGAGTATATGTTACAAACGTATTCAAACGGGTTAGATCAATAATGACACGACAGCCTCCATCCTTCTTAGGTCTAGTAAATATGTTCGAAACAAATTCAATTGGCTCATGCACTGTTTTCTCAATCACACCCTTCTGTTCCAAACTTAAAATTTCCTTGTAACCTGCTGCCTGTTCTGTAGCAGACAATTTGAACGTACGACCAGGCATGTGCTGGGATGGAGGAATGTCGCCATTAATAAACTCAATTTTATGCCCCTGAATATTCCGCAACACATACTCATCACCAGTAAAATTACCCCATGCATCCAAAAACAACCGTAAACGACCACCAACATGGGAAGTTAAACAGAGAGAAAAGAGAGAACCAGACCCCCTCACCTCCGTGGTTACCGGCGGTCCTTGACACGTGTGGGTGGCCGTGGAGGTGCTGGGTTGGCTTGAGGGCGCGGCGTCTTCGATTTCCAAAAAGGTCTCTGCCGACCCTGTCCTAAAAAAGACCCTTGGTGCTGGTTCTGGTGTTGTTGTCGTTGTGGAGCTAGAGGGTGAGTCCTCGTCGAGGCACTGGCCGACCCCCGTGAGCGAATGTATGGAGCTTTTGAGCCGGACGGTGTGGGGGCACTCTTAGAGCGCATGATCCCCACCGTTTTGGCTTGTTCGTCAAGCTCTTTGACTCTCTTCGAGAGGTCCTCACCAAAGAGCTGACGGGGCGGCGGCGGCGGCGGTGGTTTGCACAATCCTGCAAACTTCGGGTTGAGTGCTGGGCGGATGCTGTTTTTGCGAAACCCGTTGATTTCGTGCTGGGTCGCGCACAATAAGGCCAGAGCATCTTCCTGGTCCAAATTCAGCTCGTCCTCGTCCACCGACCGCGCAAAGGCGGTAATACCGGCCGTGAGGAGTTTCAGGATCCGCTGCAATTGTAGCTCTTGTTGACGGATAGCCGCACTGATGTTGCCCCATATTGGCGTATTGACCACAGGCACGTTGAGGGAGTTGCAGTTTGATGGAGCCTTGTGACGGCTCATAGCCTGGATGAGGACTTCTTCCTGCAGCACCTGATTATTAAGAAAGTCCACTGTGGCTGCCAGCTTTGAATTGAGAGGAAGACCAGCCGTATGTGGGGCCGCGAATTTGGTCGCCACATCCAAAAGTTCCTCCGCTGGCACCTCCACCGGAGGTGGTACGGGATCCACCAGAACCTCCTCCTCGTGCTGCTCCAGGCTGATAGTAGATGTTGGTGAAGACGCCCTGTGCCTGTTGCTGCCCTGCTGTTGTTGACGTTGAAGCAGGAGCTCCAGCAGCCGCTCCATACGGTCAATACGCCCTTCACCCTGAACACTCAGGTGGTCGGAGTCCTCCGGCTCTGAAAAGAAAACCGGGCTCCTGTCATCGGCCCGCACCTCGTCGAGGCCCTGCCGGTGCCGGTAGTTGTCGCTAACAGCCGCCGAGGCGAAACTGCGCGATTCCTGCGCGGGCGTGTTCAATCGCCTCCGTTTAGCGAGAGCTGAAGCCGCTGCCACTAAGGGCACATGCGGCGAGGTGTCGGCACCAGCCGAAGCATGGCTGCCTGGGGCCCGCGCAGTCTTGCCGGCTGCCCACATCGTGGACGTTGCCGACGCATGGTGCCGCCCACCCATCCATGGGGGGCTCGGCGACCGCGACGAGACCCGACTCAACCGACCCGTCCCGGCGTCGAGAGTCGGGGTGTGCCGGCTGGACCTCACAGCCGCCCCGGGTCTCGCCCTGGAACCTGACCGCTCCTCCGCGACAGGCAATGCCTTAGCCCTAACAGGGTTAGGCTTCTGGGCTCCTCCCCTCCCCCTTCTCGGAGGGCTGAGTGGAACAGGCCGTGCAACGGCACGCGCCCTGCTCGAGGTCGCCAGCGAGCCCGCTGACAACCTGACTGCCATGGCAGGGTCCCCCTGCTCTGGCGGCACACCACACTCCTCCTCGTCGAACTCCTCCGAGCTGTGGTGTGCTGGCGGATCTGGACCTGTGAACACAGGGCTTACCCACATCTCCGCCTGAGTCCCGGCCTGCGCTGCAGGTACTGCCGATGGTAAAGTTGACCGGCGAACTCGTCCTGACGTCCTCCGGCCCTTCGAACTCCCATCCATGTCCTTGCTGCAAGACATAATCAGACAACAAGGACCACCAACTAAAGGTGGAATACTCACCTCCGTGGCCCCTTATGAAGGGCTGGCGAGGAGCGCGCTCCACCGCCAGCCGTCGCAGCAACGCGTTACGACGATATGTCGAGCATGCGCGCCGGCGGGCTCTTCACGAAGTCACTCACGTGACTCCGAAATGAAATCAGCTGTAACGCTGCTATTTGAGAAAGGAGGGATGAAGGGAAAGAGCCATAGATATTGGTTTGTTGGTCTAGCGGTATGATTCCTGCTTTGAGTACGACAGGTCCTGGGTTCAAATCCCAGACGAGCCCACCTTAAGCGCCAGAGACGTGGGTTCGATCCTGACTACGGGCGCTGTCTCTGCAGAGATTGCACGTTCTCACTGTGACCGCGTGAGTTTTCCCTGGGTGCTCCAGTGCCCTCCCACATTCCAAAGACGTGCATGTTTGCAAGTTAATTGCCTTCTGTAAATTGTCCCCAATATGTAGGATAGATGGTGTGGGTTTGTTGGGCCGAACGGCCTGTTTCCACACTGTATCTCAAAATGAAGCCCAATATTGGTAGCAAGGGAAATGCTGGAATTTATTATTGAGGAACTGGTCACGGGACACTTGGCAAATAACAGTAAGATCGGGCAGAGACAACATTGATTCATGAAAGAGAAGTGATGTTTTAACAAGTGTGCTGAAAATGTTTTTGAGGAAGTTTTTAGCAGAATGGACGGGGGTGAACCAGCTGACATGAATTTAGCCTTTTCAAAGACCTTTGATAAAGTGCCACGTGGAATTATAAAACAGAATCAGCGTGTATAATATTGGGATAATATTAGTGTGGATTGAAGCAACATTTTGGGGCCGGGAGGCTATGATTAGTGAAGCCGGAGGGATCAATGTTGGGGCACCAGCTGTTCACATTTATACATTAATAATATGGATGCTGGATATTTTATAATGTGACCAAGTTTGCTGATGATACAAAATTTGCTGGCAGTTTAATATGTAACGAGTGGCTACAGGGGAATATTGACTGGCTCAGTGAATGGATATGGAAATGGCAGATGGAATATAACATGGAAAATGTGTGGTCATTAACTTTGATAGAAAGCTGGAGAATGGTTTAAACGGTGAGAGATTGTAACGTATTGTGTCTCGGAGAGATTAGGGTGTCTGCATAAAGATATTTGTACAAATATCTTTGTTTGCACACAAATCATTTAAAAACAGTGCATGTGGTGTAGCAAGTGGAATGAGAACACAAAAGCATGTTGGTCCTTATTTGAGTACAGGGATGAATTGCTTACATAGGACCCCGGTGAGAATGAATGTGAAATAATATCATAAGATATTAAGATCATAAGTGACAAGAGTAGAATTAGACTATTCAGTCTATCAAGTCTACTCCACCATTCAATCATGGCGGATCTATCTCTCCCTCCTAATCCCATCTTCCTGCCTTTTCCCCATAACCTCTGACACCCGTATGTACAGATGTTTTACGTACAATGTATTGTGTACATATTTGGTCTTGCCACCTAATGAAGGAGATCGTTAAAATAGAGAGAGTGTAGCAAGGGTTCTCCAGATTAATGTAGGTTCATCTGGTAGGTTTTGTAGAATGGTAGGTTTGCTGTATAAGGAGAAATGGAACAGGCTGGCTGGAAGTGCAATTGATTACTGCGACCTATAAAACCATGGCTGACAGAACCAAAATAAGGAGTTAGGCACTGTAGCAGGAAAGAAAATAAATCTTTGCCCCAAAAACAGAGTAGATCTTTGGAATTACCGACCAAGTTCTTGATTAGTTCTTGATTAGTACGGGTGTCAGGGGTTATGGGGCGAAGGCAGGAGTATGAGGTTGAGAGGGAAAGATAGATTAGCCATGATTGAATGGCAGAATACATGATGGGCCGAATATCCCAATTCTGCTCCTAGAACTTACAAACATGATTTAGGATCCATCAATGAGTATTTTTACAGTAACAATCAATAGAGTTTTGGATATTAAAGGAAACAAGAGACATGGGATCAGTGCAGGAAAAAGACATTGAGTTAAAAGATCTTATTGAATGGTGGAGTGATCTCGGGGCTGAATTTCCTACTCTTGCTTCTTATGTTCTTGAGCTCTGCCTGATCTGGAAATGTGTGATCATAAGATAATAAGATCATAAGTGATAGGAGTAGAATTAGGCCGTTTGGCCCATCAAGTCTACTCTGCCATTCAATCATGGCTTGTCTATCTCTCCCTCCTAACTCCATTCTCCTGCCTTCTTCCCATAACCTCTGACCCGTACTAATCAAGAACTAATCAAGAACTTGGTCGTTAGTACGGGTGTAACCTCTGACACCTGTACTAATCAGGAAAGTATCTATCTTCGCCTTAAATATATCCACTGACTTTGCCCCCACAGCCGTCTGTGGCAAAGAATTCCACATGGATAATGGACGGGGAGCTTTACTCCTTAACTATTTCACGTTGTATTTGCGCTGGAATTCGTTGTTGCTGATCACGTGTCCGAAATATGGAACTATTTAGTGACATTCAGAGATAGGTGCCGAACTTCTCCAATTAGAGGAAATCATGTCTACCAAATGCGTTTCAGCCCATTCTGCTGTTATTCATCATGTCTTTGGGCAAGGTTAGAGGCGGAGGGGTCTGCTTCCCAATCAAAACCGTGTGGTGTTCAGTCCTGGTGAACTCATGCTTCCTGGACCTGGAAGAATGGGGCAGTTACGGTGGTGCAGTGGTAGAGTTGCTGCCTTACAGCGAATGCAGCGCCGGAGACCTGGGTTTGATCCCGATTATGAGTGCTGTCTATGGAGTTTGTACGTTCTCCCCGTGATCTGCGTGGGTTTTCTCCGAGATCTTCGGTTTCCCCCCACATTCCAAAGACGTACAGGTTTGTAGGTTAATTGGCTTGGTAGATGTAAAAAAATGTTCCTAGTGGATGTAGGATAGTGTTAATGTGCGAGGATTACTGGCCAGTGCGGATCCGGTTGGCTGAAGGGCCTGTTTCCGTGCTGCATCTCCAAACTAAACTAAAATCTGACTATGAAGTGCTGTCCTTACTACCAGCTGAGGGAATTAATCTCAGCTATCCTGACAGCAGTCTAGATCCCACCCTGTGCGATGTCAAACTTGTACTCCACAAAAATCTCTACAACCTTGAGACAAAACGCCTGAAGCCCTGGTCATTGTGGCCTGGGACTTCAATTAAGCCAACCTCAAGAGCGTATTACTAAAGTACTATCAGCATGTCTTGGAACGCCCTCAACCGCTGCCACACATTCATGAAACACACCTACCACTCCATTCCCCAGCCACATCTTAGGATATCTGACCAATCTAGCTGTGTTTCTAGTCCCCAACAAACAAAAACTGAAGCAGGAAGATCCAGTACAGAAAGGTGTTCCTTGCTGATCTGTGGACACGGATGACATCCTACGTGAGCGACTGCTTTGAGTCAGTGGACTGGTCCATATTCAGGGATTCTGCGGCCAACCAGAATGAGTACCCCAGTGATGTTCTGCCATTCATCACCAAGTGCATGGAGGTGTGCGTGCCGCAGGTGTGACTTCATCAGCAAGTGCGGAGAGGTGTGTGCGCCGATTAAGACAATCCCACTGTTCCCCAACAGGAAATCATGGATGAACTGTGAGGTAAATTCCCAGGTGAAGGTCAAAACTGCTGTGGACATTATTTTGCTGTAAATGTTATATCCTTTATCCCGTATCTGTGGATGGCCTGATTGTAATCCTGAACAGTCTCTTCGCAGACACGATAGCATGGAACCAAACGACTTTTCACAGTACCTTGGTACACGGGACAATAATAATAAATGAATTAAACTAACTAATGTCAGAAGCCCTGAGTTCACAAGTTATAGGAGAGGAATTAGGCCATTGGGCCCATCGAGTCTATTCCGCCATTCAATCATGGCTGATCTCTGCCTCCTAATCCCATTTTCCTGCCTTCTCCTCATAACCCTTGACACCGGTTCTAATCAAGAATTTGTCCATCTCTTTGTCTATGCCTCAAAAATATCCATTGATATTTTGGCAGTTCTGCACGTTAATTAATTTTGAGGTTCAGTTGCAGTAAAATGACATGAGTGGTCAGTGGATTCATAGGTTTTGAAGTGGAGGGAAGGTAAAAGTGTATTATGTGTCTTAACATTAACTGATCTGCCCGCAGAGTGGGTTAGAGCTCCCTTCCTGAGATGCTTGCAGAGAAATCCCTATGTCTAAGCAGGAGGGCCTTGCAGAATAATCAGCAAGTTAAAATTAATGGTGCTGATTATTAACAACTAAAGTTACATGGGCGATATGACTTAATGGCTGAGGGGATAGATCAGACAGTGATCACTGTTTTCCCAGGTGGTCTCCGATCCCCGGTGGATATAGTCAGGTCTGCGTTCACATAATACTTAAACTGTGTTTTACACAAAAGCCATTAAATGCATCATTAAACTCCTTAATCAGCATTGAAAGAAGCTGTACCCAGAGCAGAGTGGTTGGGATTAGACTTGGACTCATTTGAATTTGAGTTTGTCAGTAATCAAAGGATCATAGGTCTGCCCAGCACATTGAAACCGGGCTGGTGGTGAAGGAATGGATGCACATTCACTGGAGTTTAGAAGAATGCAAAGGAATTTCATTGAAACACAAAATGGGAAGGCCAATTGTAAATGGCTATTCTTCCTGGATCAGGGTGCAGAGAACACACAGAGTTGAGAAATATCTGTATGCAGAGGTCTGAGAGCCATTGGGACTCTGCATTGTCAGGCTATGAACATATTCAAGGCTGAACATGGTGGGTTTCACTAGTTAGTTACTTTATTTGTTGTCACTTGTACAGAGACACACAAAGGCTTGGTTTGCAAGTGATCCTGTCAACTCCTACAATACGTGAGTGCAATAGATCCTCATTAGACTTTAGTCTTTAGACTTTTAGAGATATAACAGGAAATCAGGCCCTTCGGCCCACTAAGTCCATGCCAACTAGCGATCACTCTGTACACTAGCACTCTCCGACACACGAGGGACAAGTTAGGAGGAGGTGCAAGTGAACCTCTGCCTAACGTAACAGGACTGTCGGGGTCCCTGGACTGTCGGGGTCTGAGGGAGGAGGTACAACAACAGGTGTTGCATCTTCTGCAGTTCCAGGGGAAGGGGGTGCTTTGGTTGGGAAGGAATGAGTTAACCAGGGAGTTGCGGAGGGACCGTTCTCTGTGGAAGGTGGAAAGTGGATGGAGATGAGAAAATGTGGCTAGTGGTGGGATCACGTTGGAGGTGGCGGAAATTTCGGAGGATTATGTGTTGTATGCAACAGCTGATGGGGTGGAAGGTAAGGACTAGGGCGACCACACACACACACACACACACTCACGCACACACGCACACATGCGCACACACACACGCAGGTCTCAACCCGACACGTTCCTTCACTCCACAGATGCTCCAGCATTTTTGTCTACAAATTTGTGTATATAAAAGTACACATACACGAAAAAGTTTAGTATATATACACGTCCGTCCGTCCGTCCGTCCGTCCGTCCGTCCGTCCGTCCGTCCGTCCGTCCGTCCGTCTGTCTACCTATCTTGTTGTGCTGCTGCAAGTAAGAATTCCATTGTTCTGTGTGGTTCATATGACAATAAAACACTCTTGGCTCTTGGTAGCCATGGAAGCGAGAGATACTGCAGCTGAAGGAGAGAGAGGTAGAGAGTTCACTGATTTAGTGAAGGAGACTGGGACGTTTTCAAGGATGAGATAAATGCCAGATAAATGCCAGCTGGAAGATCCATTGTGCCAGAGAGGCAAAGAGACCATCAGGCCAGTACGGCAGGGAGCGAGCGGGTCCTGCTGTCTCCTCTGAAACATCGTCTGTTCAGTTCCCCCCACAGATGCTGCCTGACCCGCTCAGTTCCTCCAGCAGTTGTTTTTTTTTGCTCCAGAATCCAGCATCTGCAGCCTCTTGTGTATCCAATAAAGTGCAGACCTCATTGATGAGTTGCAGGCCATTGAAAATAGTGGCAAGGAGGCATTCCAGTTATTGGGTCAGCGATTTATTCAATAACATGTTATAAATAATATGAGTGGACTTGCAAAACGACATGCAAGGGACCAAAATGGGACAGTGTCATCTGGCTTTAACAGCCTGATTATGTTCGTAGCCTTTGGAGTGTGGAGAGGATTGTGAGGCTGTATCAGGCTATAATTTCACAGGGTCCATGTGAGAAGCCTGTAGCAATGTTACAAAATTTTGAGATTTTAAAAATCAAGTCTGCAATTTATCCCATCAGATAAAGCATAAAAATAAGTTTAATTTGACACCTAATTCACTTTCATATCTTCAGTATTAAAAACGTTATGGCCATTTTCACACTCGGAAATTAGCAACTTGTTTCCTATTGTTTTTCTATTGACTTAACACAAAAGTTGTGATCGAGGACAGTCAAAAGCCCATAACTTCTTTAAAAATTAAGAGAACGGAAAGAAATTTTCAGTTATTATAGATTGAAGCATTCTGAAACAAATATGAAACAATGTTACTTGGATGACCTGAAATTAAAGCATATAATTAGTTAGTTACCCAATTGTAGCTAATTACAAAATTCAATTACTAGATCTAAACATCTATCCATTTCTTAAGAAAAAATTAAAACACATTTTAAAGCCTAAGTGTCCAATTAACATTCACACAATAATTCACAATATTACATGATTTTTAAATCTAATTGTCATTAATTTATAGGCCAAATTGAAGGAATTTAGTGTTTAATGCCCATAAATTAATGCCCATTTTAAACAGCTTGCGAGTGGGATTTTCTGGAACGCGATGGATTAGAACGTTGCGGTTGCAGTGAATTTAAACCCAATATCGGCAGGAAAAATTCTGCCGGTTCGTATGGGGACTAAATCACCGTTTCGCAACATGAAATGTTGATTAAGGTCATCTAAAAAAGCAAGTTTATATGTAAAAATAAACTGCTTTCACTTACCTGTCCCCTACGTAAAATCGGTCCCCGTTGTCGGCGTTCACGGCATTAGGAGCTAATTTTTATTTTACTGCAGCGATGAAATAGTCGGACTAAAAATTAACTTACTGGCAGTGGGAACGAATCTCCAGAAATAAATCGTACTCCGACAAAATAAAGCATCGGATGGCAAGGGGAAAACCGCATTTTAACCCCGTCTCCCCCCCTTAAAGGCGCCAAACCCGCGCACACGGCCAGCGGCAGAAGTGCAGTGCCGCTGAAGGTAAGTTTTGTAACAGACCTAAAGCCTGTGTGAAAGACCCCTTGCATCCGTGCAGATACAGGGAGAACACACACAC
The DNA here is from genome assembly GCA_963514005.1 of Raja brachyura. The sequence goes on along the minus strand of OY740801.1, from coordinate 15,413,180 downwards.
AGACAGTGGCAGCGTTCGTGATCGAACCTGGGACACTTCAGCTGTGAGGCAGCAGCTCTACCAGCTGTGCCACAGTGCTGCCCAAATCTGTTCAGTTTTATTTTTAGATTTCGTTTACTTTAGGTTAGTGTCAAGTGCTGACCAGTCAGTGCAAAGACAATACAATATATGATTACAATCAAGCCATCCACAGTGTACAGATACATAGAAATATAGAAAATAGGTGCAGGAGGAGGCCACATGATAAAGGGAAAAGCGTGAATGTCGTTTAGCAAGATAAAGTCCAGTAGAGTCCGCTCACTGATAGTCCGAGGGTCTCCACTGAGGTAGATAGTAGCTCAGGACCACTCTCTAGTTGTTGGTAGGATGGCTCAGTTGCCTGAGAACAACTGGGAAGAAACTGGTGATGTGCGTTTTCATACTTCCATACCTTTTGTCCAATGGGAGAGGGGAGAAGAGGGAGTGGCCGAGGTGCGACTCATCCTTAATTATGCGTGTGGCCCTGCCGAGGCAGCGTGAGGGGTAAATGGAGGCACCAACAAGAGGTGTTGTGCCACAGCTGGTTAAACGAAGCTGCATATTCTGATTCCTTCTGCCATTCCAATCTCCCTTTCTCGTCAAAGTGTAACGATGGTCCACAATCAGAGAGAATTAAATAGACTTATTCGTCTACTACAGAGAGCATTCATAGACTTTCAACAGGGGTTGCGGTCTTAGCAGAGACTATTTATTAAGGTGTATTCTGGTTGAAGTCAGCGTATGCCACAGAAAGCCACCATAGAACCAAACATGCTGATGAAAACACGACCAGTATGCAGCAAGCTTATAACATCTTTTTACAGCTTTGAGGAGCAAGAAAGGGATTAAAGTAACCACTTTGAAAGAAGAAAGGATAAGACTTGATACATACTTGCACTGATGATTCACAAGACATTTCATATTTTAAGCTATTCAATGCTATTGATCTTACTTACTGCCATTATGCGGAAATTCAATAGATCACATCCTTACCATTAGCTCCCATTGCATAAATCCCCTCATGCAAATCGGCCAAGGACAAATAAGACTGCTCATATTGTGCGGCACGTACGGTGGTGCAGTGGTAGAGTTGTTTCCTTACTGCAACCAGAGACTGGTTTCGATCCTGACCGCGTCAGTTTCCTCCAGTCTTTCCATCACCTTTGGAAACTTTTATTGCTGTTTATCAACATGAGGACCAAAGTTCTGCCAATGAAAGTCAAAGAAGCCATTATGAGACTGAGAAACAAGAATAAAACTGTTAGAGACATCAGCCAAACCTTAGGCTTACCAAAATCAACTGTTTGGAACATCATTAAGAAAGAGAGCACTGGTGAGCTTACTAATTGCAAAGGGACTGGCAGGCCAAGGAAGATTCTGTCAGATAGCTGATGACAGAAGAATTCTCTCTATAATAAAGAAAAATCCTGAAACACCTGTCTGACAGGTCAGAAACACTCTTCAGGAGTCAGGTATGGATTTGTCAATGACCACTGTCCGCAGAAAACTTCATGATCAGAAATACAGAGGCTACACTGCAAGATGCAAACCACTGGTTAGCCACAAAAATAGGATGGCCAGGTTACAGTTTGCCAAGACGTACTTAAAAGAGCAACCACAGTTCTGGAAAAACGTCTTTTGGACAGATGAGATGAAGATTAACTTATATCAGAGTGATGGCAAGAGCAAAGTATGGAGGAGAGAAGGAACTGCCCAAGATCCAAAGCATACCACCTCATCTGTGAAACACGGTGGTGGGGGTGTTATGGCCTGGGCATGTATGGCTACTGAAGGTACTGGCTCACTTATCTTCATTGATGATACAACTGCTGATGGTAGTAACATAATGAATTCTGGTGTATAGACACATCCTATCTGCTCAAGTTCAAACACATGCCTCAAAACTCATTGGCCCGCGGTTCATTCAGCAAGACAATGATCTCAAACATACTGCTAAAGCAACAAAGGAGTTTTTCAAAGCTAAAAAATGGTCAATTCTTGAGTGGCCAAGTCCATCACCAGATCTGAACCCAATTGAGCATGCCTTTTATATGCTGAAGAGAAACCTGAAGGGGACTAGCACCCAAAACAAGCATAAGCTTGAGATGGCTGCAATACCGGCCTGGCAGAGCATCACCAGAGAAGACACCCAACAACTGATGATGTCCATGAATCGCAGACTTCAAGCAGTCATTGCATGCAAAGGATATGCAACAATATACTTAACATGACTACTTCCATTTACATGACAAAGTTGTTTCCCAAACATTATGGTGCCGTGAAATGGGGGGAATATGTATAAACACTGCTGTAGTTCCTAAATGGTGAAACCAAATTTTATAAAAATGGCCTTTATTAAAATCTGACAATGTGCACTTTAACCACATGTGATTTTTTCTATTACAAATCACAAATTGTGGAGTACAGAGGTAAATAATTAAATAAAAGGTCTTTGTCCCCAAACATTATGGACGGCATTGTAAATAGGACCATCAATATCGGCATGAAAGCAGATCTAAAGTGTACAGGGAAGTTGGGAGAGGATTAGCAACTCTGAAAAATAGTAAGATTAAACGAGAACTTACCAGTTTGAAGTTTGATCTTTATTTTATGAGGCGTTACGATGAGGGATTACGTGAAGACCCCGCCAGCACGCATGCACGACATTCTTCAAAGCAGCGGTGTGAAATCACAGATAACAGAGTTGACTAACATAGTAAGATAAGAGAACCAGCATACCAGTTGACCTTTATAATAGAGGGTTTGGGAGCGGAGGGCACATAATCCCTCATCGTAACTCCTACCATCGCAACTGGAGGTGGTATTAGTTGCTCCCCAGCCTTGAGCGCTGGTGTCATTTTGTAGTATAACCAAAGGGTTTGTGATTGTAATGGGATTAGAGCAATGTCGAGCATTGTCTATCCACCATTGTAATTCCAATTTTGCTTTTGCTGGTAATTGCATTGCCTTGTCAAAATGCCCAGCATGGTGTTTGAGTGTTGCAATTTTTGCTCTTTGTAGGTTTTGGTAATGCAAGGTCCCAAATTGTGTGGCAGGAAAGGCAGCCGCAAGCTTCCCAATTACCCTGGCTACTTGCCGAATAGATAGTTTACTGATGCCAGCAAGGCTGTTACATGCTTCTATCAAGTCTGACGCGTTGTTCGGTGGCAAAGTGACAGACATATGAACAGAGTCAACTGTGAATCCCAAATAGTCCATAGTGGTAGAAGGCATTAATTTGGGTTTGTCTGGATGGATGATAAACCCCAGTTTTTGAAATAAGTGCTCAGTTGGTGAGACAGCCAATTTGGCCAACTCCAAGGTTTTTCCCACTATTAAAATGTCATCGAGGTATGCCATAACAATATGTTTTTGTTTTCTGAGACACGCTGTGGTAGCGTGGTCTGCTGGTGGATGCATAGGGGTGCTGTAGTCGCAGGTATGAGGACTTGGTGGCAGTCGGCACTTTTATCATGCCTATTGCCTTTGCCTCTTCATTGAGGTCTTTTACCTGCTTAGGCAGGTTGTCCCCGAATAGTAGTGTAGGCGGCTGTGCACTGCTGGGTCTGCACAACCCCGCGAACTTGGGGTTCAGTGCAGGTCGGATGACACTCTTTCTGTAACAGTTGATCTCAAACTGAGTGTTACAGAGGAGTGCCAGAGCATCCTGTAGCTCTTTCCACTCCATCCACTGACCTGGCAATGGCCGTAATCCCAAAAGCCAGTAGTTTTAGGACTTTTTTGAGTTTTACTTCCTGGCTTCTGATGTCAGGGCTCATGTTACCTCAGATGGGGTTGTTGACTGCAGGCATGTTGAGGGAGACACACTTCTCAGGAGCTAGGTATTTGGCTGCGGTGTCGTTAATGGCCTGTTCCTGAAGTTGATTCGTTGCCATGTAGTTTATACTGGCTGCCAACTTCGGCTGCAACAGCAGGCCTTTTTGGGTAGGCATCGCAAATTTCGATACCATACCCAGTAGCTCCTCTTCTGGCATCCCTAGCATTGGTGTTTCTTCAGCCACACTCCCCTCTTCAGAGTCAGCCCAGTTCTGACTCCTTATGCTCCCCTGCGAAGAGGGTGAGACATTTGGCAGCCCTGTAAAGGGTGCTGCCGAGGGTCTGCGAGGAGACCCACTGTGACCATACCCCTGCTGTAGCAGGTCACGCTGGAGCAAGTGCTCCACCATCCGCTCCATGCGGGATAATCGACCGCTGTTCTCCAGTCCGGACCCAGCCGAGTCAACGGACCTGCCCGACTTCCGGGTGGTTTTGCCGCCAGTCCGAGGGGCACCTGCGGGCTGTAGCGGCGTGAAGTCGGGGGCTGCGGTTTGAATCAGCAGCTCTGGAGAACGTGACCACTGCTGGCTGCCCACTTCGCGGTCCTCGGCAGCTAGTTTGGCAGCAGCTCGTTTGTACTTCGTCCTCGATTCCATATTGGTGCGCTCTGTAAGGAAAATACTTAACAGAGCCGACAACGACCTCAGGAATGGTAAGTACTTACCTACGGGCCGTTTTTAAACTTACGCTGGAGGAGCAACGCTCCTCCTGCCTGTCGCTTCGCAATGCGTTCGACAATATGCCGCGCATGAGTGCTGGCGGGGTCTTCACGTAGTCACTCACGTGACTCCGAAGTAAAATTACTATTACAAGGGCAAAGAGGCTGAACAAACTGTTAGAACTGTTGGATGATGTGTCCCCAGGTCTTGATGGATCTAATTCCAGGGTCTGGTGAGATAGATTATGTATTGGTTTCAATTAACCAAATTGCCTCGGCTGGGAAAAGTTTCCATTAAATTGCAAAGTAGCGTATGATGAAATAGCAAATGTAATTTCTTTATTTAAAAAGGAAATGGCAGTCCACAGGCTAGTTAACTAAATAGCTGTCACAGATCCTAAAGGCCTTTACTAAAGATATTACAGCAGAGCACCAAGAAAAATTCATGGTGATCAGGGAAAGTCAATATGGTTTTGTAACGGGAAGTCATGTTTGACCAATTTATTGGAGTCCTTTGAAGAAATAACATGTGCTGTACATGAAGGGGGAACTGGTGGATACTCTGACCTCGGATTTTCAGAGGGAATTTAATAAGGTGCCACATCAAAGTTAGATGAAATAACAGAATGAAAAAGAAGCTTATTTGCTAATGATTGGAGCTGGGTGCCGTAGTGTAAAATCAGTAAAGGCTAATATACAGATACAGCAAATAATTAGGAACACTGAGACAGTGTTGTTATTTATTGCTGGGGAGCTAAGGAGCTATAAAACTAAGGAGTATGCCCAGTTATTTAGGGGTTTTGTGAAATGTTATATGGCGTTCTACGTGCAATATTGGTCCCTTTGTTTCAGAAAAGGTGTTAACATGTTGGAAACAGTTGAGAGAAGGTTAAATTGACAGATTGACACAAAGTGCTGGAGTAACTCAACGGGTCAGGCAGCATCTCTGGAGAAAAAAGATGGGTGACGTTTTGGGGTCGGGACCCTTCTAGTTTGACAGATTATCTGGAATGGACAGGTTGCTTCATGAGGAGAACACAGACAACTAAGTTTAGAAGAGTGAGAGGGGACTCGAATGAAGACTAAGACCTTGAGGGATCTTGACAGGGTAGAAGTGGAGAGGATATTTCCTCTTATGGGAGAATCTACAATTGGGGTTTACTGCTTGAAAATAACAGGCTAACCCTTTAATATAGAAATGAGGTGCATTGTGTGAGTATTTGAATGGTTTTACCACAAGGGGCATTGCAAGGTGTCTTAGAGCAATTTTATAAAACAGTGATAGATGGATTCTTGATAAGCAAGGCAGTGAAAGTCGCTGTGGTACATGCGAATAAGGAATTGATGTTACAAACAGATTGGGGTTGGAATGGCCAACTCCTGTTGCTTATACATAATTCATAAAAATTATGCAGAATCACAATGGATCAAAGCCCTGATCCACACCACCCTGGCCACACACTCATTTCACCCCTGCCATCGGGAAGAAGGTACAGGAGCCTTAAAACTGTAACATCCAGGTTCAGGAACAGCTTCATCCCTGTAGCCATTCGGCTATTAAACACTACAACTTCAAATAAGCTCTGAACTACATCGATTATTATTGTTATTATTGCACTATAATTTATTTGTGTGTGTCCGCATATATACGATCTATATACATATGATTTGTGAGTATGTGTACATATACACACACTGACCTTTTTTCTCTCGTTATAATGTTGTTTACAGTGTAGTGTGTTTACATATTCTGTTGAGCTGTTGCAGGTAACATTTCCATTGTTCTATCTGGGACATATGACAATAAAACACTCTTGACACTTGAGCTTTTACAATGACCCAGCTTGTGTAGAATGGTCAGGATCCAAATCCCTTCCCCTTTACTCCTTTTGCGTGGAATCAAAAGAGACCAAACACCTTTTCTCCTTTTGTTACGAATACCAAATGGAACAAAGGCACCCGTTCCCTTCCATTTTATTGAATCCCAATGAACTAAATCCTCTCTCATTGCCTTCCATTGCACAGGATTCTAAAGGATGTAGTCACTCCCAATTGCATAGCGCCCCTGGGACTTAAGCCATTTTTCAAAGTGGGTGCTGGGGTGACTTTCTGAATATTAAACAATGGTTCACTTTCTCTGGTTCTTTACACAAAGGTCAATCCACAGACTGGAGAACTTGTTGTTCTTGTTGGATCATGTGGGTGAACCATTTGGTTAAAGAGGGTCACCTGAAAAAATGCTTCAATCCATTGGTCCAAACCTCTTGTTTGCAATAAAGAAGGGTCTGGCCTCCAAGGGTGTCGATATGGAGATGTCCCATGCATTAATACATTGATGCAGTTCAAGTCTCAATGGACCAAACCCTCTCCCACTCATTCTTATCACAGTAACACTCGACAAAATCCTACAATTAAATGCAAAACTCGTTTCCTATGGAGTCTGAATTGAAGAAAAACCCGTTGTTTCTCCTCCACTCTATTGAATTTTAAAGGATGAAGCTCTTTCTCAATGTCCTCCAACTACAGGATTCCCATGAAGTAAACACCTTTCCATTCACTCTCAATAAAGAATGAGATGGAAAGAGAAACCGATTATAAGATTGAAAAGCAAGGTTAAGGTATTTCTTTGTGTGGGAAGGAACTGCAGATGCTGGTTTACACCAAAGATAGACACAAACTGCTGGAGAAACTTAGAGGGACAGGCAGCATCTTTCTCATTCCTTGTATCCAGAGATGCTGCCTGTCCCACTGAGTCTCTCCAGCATTTTGTGTCGATCTAAGGTGTTTCTTTTCTGGGTTTACGAAAGTAAAATATGCAGTATTTGCAGTCCAGTAATCTTACACAACAGCATGTGTCTCTGGTATTGAGATCAGGCAAAGTTAAAGGCTCACGATGATCTAATGAATTGATGCAATCTACCTCAGTATGGAGGAGCAATGAATGGTGCATAATGAGGTTTAATCTTCAGTTGATTGATCTGATTCATCTAAATTATGGCCTGTTTGTCACGAAAGACAATGGATTGAGGCTCCCAGGAGTCTGGCAGAAATCCATGTCCACAATCTACAGTTGTGAGTCTGTGGAATTCTCTGCCTCAGGAGGGCGGTGGAGGCCGGTTCTCTGGATACTTTCAAGAGAGAGCTAGTTACGGCTCTTAAAGATAGCGGAGTCAGGGGATATGGGGAGAAGGCAGGAACGGGGTACTGATGGGGGATGATCAGCCATGTTCACATTGAATGACCTACTCCTGCACCTATTGTCTATTGTCTACTCGAAGTCAGTCACCATCTGACTGCAGGGGAGAGGGGAGACAACACCTGTTAATAGGCATCAGGCCTTGGCTGCGTGATCCTCTCTCTAATTAACAAGTGCCCAGCATTCATGTAGAGCCATTGAGTTACACAGCACGAAAAACAGGCCCTTCAGCCCAACTTGTCCATGCTGAACAAGAAGCTGATCCACGCTTGTCCCACATGCTGGAGTAATTCAGCGGGTCAGGCAGCATCTCTGGATGAAATGGGTGAAGTTTCAGGTCGGAACCTTTCTCCAGCCTGCAGTCTGAGCAGATGCTGCCTGACCCGCTTGAGTTGTCTATCTGCAGAGCGAAGGAAGCTGGAACTAGAGATGCTAAATCAGAAGAGTAAGGAAGAACAACCAGAAGTTGCACTTAAAAGGAAAGGGGCAAGTCTAGAGACTACCTGGTCAATAAATCCATGATGCTGCCAATTGATGCTTTGGGTGGTTTCCAGACAATTATTTAATTGCATGGTTTCCCTCCAATTGATTCATTGTGGGGCTTGCTGCCACTTGGTTCATTGGATGTTTTCCTGTGAATCCGTTTATTGAATGATGTACAGGTGATGTACTGATAAGGAATGGTGTTATTTTGTGCGTGGTGTTAATTTAATGATTGCAATCTTCACGCTGTGCTTCGGAACTCTTTTAGGACTTGATCCCCTCAGTTTCTCACGCTTAGACACCGGAGGATAGGCATTGATTTGAACCAATAAACAAAGGCATTTCCAGGTATTTGGGTCAACAGATGATCATTCCAGACTTAGTTCGAACTGGTTGCAATTCACTGGGAGTCTGTTGTCTAGCTGTGGTGTTCTTAGTTCATGCTGTAAATTTGTATGTTCCAGAAGCGGAATCAGTATCAGATTTTATTCGCCAAGTATGGTTTGCAACATACGAGGAATTTCACTGGCCAGGTCAGTCATACAATTAAAAGCAACAGACTCAAAAACACATTTTAACATGAACATCCACCACAGTGACTCCTACACATTCCTCACTGTGATGGAAGGCGAAATAAAGTTCAAGTCTCTTCCTTTGTTCTTCCTCGGTCGGGGGCCTCGAGCCCTCCTTTGACGGGTCATTTGGCCTTGTCTTGATGGCTATTCAATCATGACTGATCTATTTTTCACTCTCAACCCCATTCTCCTGCCTCTGCCTCATAATCGCTGACACCTTTACTAATCAAATATTTGACAACCTCTGCCGTAGAAACGTCCACTGATGGCCCCACAGATATTTGTGGCAATGAATTCCACAGATTCTTCAACCTCTGACTAAAATAATTCCTTCTCATCTCCTTTCTCGCTCTGTGGCGTAACTGTGGTGCATCTTCACATTAGCTTCAACCAAGCATTGGCCCCTAGACATCCTTCTCATGTGACACTGCAAGATTACGGTACACATTTCCTTCTTACTCTTCATGTATTTGCCTCCCTGTGTCCCTCAGCGCACAACTCACATCTACAGTTGTCCCACCCTTCTGTCAGATGGGTGCTTTAAGATGTTACTGAAGTATCTGCTCGTAGTGTCATCTCAGTTTCATCAAAGTATCACAGCATTTGCACTTTGCATTGTCGCCTTACCTTGGTTGACCACTTGCTCATGACCATTGAACCAGCACTGATCAGCTGTCTGAGTGGCTCACGCGCAGATGGGGAAGGAAGTTGATCAGACAGACGATGAAGCCCAGAAAGTGTTGCACTGCTTTAACATCTACGAGGTTTGCCCTCTCTTTTACCACCAGGACCTCGGCTGGATCTGGCTTTAGATTCACCTCGATGATCAAGTGGCCCATGAAGGAGATCACTTTTGTGTCTAGTCTCAACGTGCATATTCAACTTCAATTGCTTGCTCTTGCATCTGGTCATCTGAAATTAGACAATATGGCAGATGAAGTGAGTCGATGTGAAGAGGGTTTAGTTTAGTTTATTGTCACGTGTGCCGAGGTGCAGTGAAAAGCTTTTTTGTTGCGTGCTACCCAGTCAGCGAAAGGACTATTACAATGAAGGTGTCCACAGTATACAGATACAGGAATTCTATCATGTGTTGTGTCATTTAAAAAAAAACACAATTCTATGGATGTACGGAAACTTAATTATTTCTTCCATGTAAAGCACTTTGGTTTCAATGCGAGTTGATTTAAACGTGCTATATAAATAACATTTACTTACCTAGGATAAAAGGAATAACGTTTAGTGCAAGATAAAGTCCAGCAAAGTTGATTAAAGGTGATGATGATGAGGATCCTAATAATGTGTGACCTCACCTAACTTCCATTGGAACCCCAGATGTCAACTGCGACTTTGGGAAGGAATGTTCCATGGAAAGCTGAAGAGTTGAAACCCTAACTTGCATCATGTCCTGTAGTTTCACTCAACTGTCAGAACTGCCGAAGGAGATCCCAAAATGTAATGAAACAGTGGACCCATTGGCTACTTTTGCAGGAATTATTCAGCTGTGGGCAAGGTATGGATTTGATGGTAGTTTAGGTTAGATTAGTTCAATTAAAGATACAGCGTGGAAACAGCCCCTTCGGCCCATTGAGTTTGTGCTGACCAGCGATCCTCGCATATTAACACAAATCTACACCCACCAGGGGAATTTTTAAGAAAGAATTGCAGATGCTGGTTTAAATCGAAGGTAGACACAAAATGGTGGAATAACTCAGCGGGTGAGGAGCATCTCTGGACAAAAGGAATGGGTGACGTTTTGGGTCGAGACCCTTCTTCATTTTTACATCTACCAAGCCAACTTACCAACATACCTGTATGTCTTTGGAGTGTGAGAGGAAATCCATGCGGTCTCTGGCAGAACGTACAAACTCTGTACAGACCGTACCCGTAGTCGGGATCGAACCCGGGTCTCCGCTGCTGCCAGCGCTGTGAGGCAGCAACACTACCACTGCGCATCCATGCCGCCCTGTTATTGGGCATGTGCATAGACGTGATATTGTTATAGCCTCGGGAATGAGACAAACGTCATAGAAAATAGGTGCAGGAGTAGGCCATTTGGCCCTTCGAGGCAGCACCACCATTCGATACGGTCATGGCTGATCATTCAAAATCAATACCCCATTCCCCATTTCTGAGGCAATGTCAAGGTTGAACTAACAGGATCCCTTGGATGGTGTTACAAAAATACCACAGGGCCTGTGCCAACACCCAATAACATTTGCCAGTTGGTTCTGGGATGATCTTGATGTTGTTTATGGACCAAGTGTAAATTGATAGAGTTTAGGGGCTGACTAAACCAGTTGGTTGCGCACTGACCAGTCAGTGGAGAGACAATACATGATTACAATCCATGGTGTACAGGTACATGATAAAGGGAATAACGTGACTAATGTTTAGTGAGAGGTAAAGTCCAATAAAGTCCGATTAAAGATAGTGTGATAATCACAGAGTATCACTGCTCATGTTCATAGGTAATAGAAGCAGAATTAGGCCATTCGGCACATCCGGTCTACTCCTCCATTCAATCATGGCTGATCTATCTTTCCCTCTCAACCCCATTCTCCTGCCTTGTCCCCATAACAATGACACCTGTACTAATCAAGAATCTTTCAAAACCTCCATCTTAAAAATATCAATTGACTTTAATCCACTGTGGCAATGAATTCCACAAGTTCACCACCCTCTGATTAAAGAAATTCCTCCTCATCTCCTTTCTAAAGGCACATCCTTTTATTCTGCATCCATGGCCTCTGGTAGCTGCCCTGATGTAGATGGAGCATGGTTAAAAGCTTTATTTGGAAATGCCTTAAGGGCCTGTCCCACCAGCACGCAACTATATGCGATGAACGCGATCAAACCGGCAGCGGGGGCCGCGCGGAGGTCGGGTGATCCCCTGTACAGGGCCGGTCCCACCAGCATGCGCCTGCATGCGGCAAGCGCAACAAAACCGGCAGTAGGGGCCGCGCGGAGGTTGGGTGAGTGGCGCAACGCGGCGCAAAGCGAGGCGAACTTGAAGCAAGTCCAAGGTAAGTTCGCCAGGACTTAGAGGGGCACACAGAGAGGGGCACCGAGACACACACACATACAGGGCCACGGAGCCACACACATAGAGGGTCACGGAGGCACTTACAAATAGTTTCACGGAGGCACGATGTCCGGGCGGTGTGTAAATGTCGCGGCGACTGCGAGCCGACAAACCGTTGCCGCGCGGGATTTTTGGACATTGTCGGTTTTTCGGAGCCCCGCGCGGCGTCGGGACGAACTCGGGACGAACTCCGCACAATTCCGCACGGCTCCGGCGATCGAAGTGGGACCGGCCCCGCGACGCCGGACGGCTCAAGCGACCACGTTAGGTCGCGCTAATCGCATCGAGTTGCATGCTGGTGGGACAGGCCCTTTAAGAACCTGTCCCACTTCCGTGACTTTTCAGCAACTGTCTTCGACCTTCAAGCTCGAGGGCACTCGCCTGAAAAACCTCGAGCTGGAACGACCGTCAGTGATGAAACCGCGAGCTGGATTGGCCGTGCGCGCGCACACACACACACACACACACGCACGCACGCACGCACGCACGCACACACACACATCACACACACATACACACACACACGCACACATCACACACACAAACACACACACACACACACACACACACACACACACACACACACACACACACACACACACACACACACACACACACACACACACACACACACACACACACACACACACACACACACACACACACACACACACACACACACATCACAAAGGCGGGTACCAGGGAAAGTGGGGGAGCACTGTCTGAAATTCACACCCGCGATTAACAGGAAGGTAAAAGATGACTGGCACTGTGTACGGTAGGTCCGTTAGGGAGCGGGGGGGTGGGGGGGGGAGAGAGAAGTGGAGAGAAGGGGGTGGAGAAGGAGTGGAGACACTTTTAAGAAGCCAGACAACTTTTAATAAAGTTTAGCGGGCATTTATTATTACCAGTCGGTTTTACTTGGTTCTCAAAACTCCAATGAGCCAATTAAAATGCTCGGTCAGCAAAGGAGATTGCCTACGGCTACCTTGGCCGTCTATAACTACATGGCGACCCCACTACCACTGCACTACGAGTTCAAAAGAACCATGCCGACCAATTTTTACTCGCGGAAAATCTTTCAGCGTGCTGAACATTTTTCCTCGACCAAACTGAGGCCGGGAGTATGTGGGAACCTCTCGAGCATGAAGGAGAGTAAAGCCCCTGTCCCACTTAGGAGACCTAAACAGCAACCTCTGGTGACCTTGCCCTTCCAAGGTTTCCGTGAGGTCACCGGAGGTTTTGGTCACTCTCCCTAATTGTCGAAAGTGGTTTTCGCATGGTCGAGGCTTCATCTAGGTCGCTGCTATTTTTGCATCATGATTAAAACCAGCCTCGACTAAAAATAGGTTGCATTTTAAAAATCGATAATTTTTTAGTCCAAGCCTGTTTTCTTCATAGTCGAGGAAGGTTTTCAACATATGTGTGGGAGGTGGTAGGAGGTTGCAGGTCACCTCGACCATGATTTTTGTTTTGGGTGGCGGACAAGGTCACCAGAGGTTGCTGTTTAGGTCTCCTAAGTGGGACAGGGGCTTTATTACAGTGACCTCCTAGGACCACGTGTCGACCATGCTGCGAGTTTGTGGCGAGCGCAAACTCTTCGAAACTCGTAGATTAGTTAGGTCGCCATAGTGGGACAGGCCCTTGAAGAATGGCTGTTTGCAAGACTGTAACGCCGGCCAACGTTGATTAGGTTGATGGACCTCAATATGTCAAAGACACAATCTTCCATTAATCTGTCAGTCAACTATGTTTATCAAGGGAGGCCACGTGAATGTTCTGTTTTGACAGCACTGGCCCACAAAAAGAATGCCTGTGTCAGGACAGAGAGGGAGATAAGAGTGAAGAGGAAATGCAGACGCAAAAGTTTATTGATGGATACTTGGCAGCTGAATATAGGAAACAGTTGGCCACACCGACCAGCGATCCCCGCACATTAACACTCTCCCACACACAATACGAACAATTTACGCTTATACCAAGCGGATTAACCTACAAGCCTGTACGCCTTTGAAGTGTGGGACGAAACCAAAGATATCGGAGAAAACCCACGCGGTCACGGGGAGAACATACTAACTCCACCCGTTGTCTCTGGCGCTGCAAACACTGAAAGGCAGCAACTCTCCATCGCTGCGCCATCCGTTTATCAGGGTAACATGTATGTGTGGATGAAGATTTGCATCCACAGGTGGCAAATCCCTACCATCGTCAGAAATGTGTGGACCGTTTGTGAGCACGGCAGCCGATATGTGCCGATAAGGAACACAGACACTCCACCATAAACAGGAGTACAAGTGATTCACGGGAAGATGAGGAGTAAAGTGGATGCATCAGGCATCACCAAGAGAGAGGATTTAGTTCATGTACATAAGTTATAGGAGCAGAATTAGGCCATTGGGCCCATCACATCTGCTCCACCATTCAAACATGACTGATCTATCTTTTGCTCTCAATCCTATTCTCCTGCCTTCTCCCTAAAACCCCTAACACCCGTATTAATTGAGAATCTATCAAACTCCACCTTAAAAATATCTATTGACTTGGCCTCCACTGCCATCTGTGGCAATGAAATCCACAGATTCACCACCCTCTGACTAAAGAAATTCCTCTTCATCTCCTTTCTAAAGGTATGTCCTTTTATTCTGAGGCTATGGCCTCTGGTCCTCGACTCTCCGACTAGTGGAAACATCCTCTCCACATCCACTCTATCCAGGCCTTTCACTATTCAATAAGTTTCAATGAGGTCACCCCCTCATCTTTCTAAACTCCAGCGAGTACAGGCCCAGTGCCATCAATCGCTCATCATATGTTAACCCACTAATTCCTGGGATCATTCTCCTAAACCTCCTCTGGACCCTCTCCAACGCCAGCACATCCTTCCTCAGATATGGGGCCCAAAACTGCTCACGATACTCCGAATGCAATCTGAGCAGTGCCTCGTTAAGCCTCAGCATCACATCCTAGTGTGGTGGAGAGATGGAAGCCGGATAATTCACCACAATCTTTGCATGGTTTGCTGTTTTGTGTTGTGTTTGTATTTATTTTGTATCCTCATTACCATATACACTGTTTGCTCTGTGAGCTTCATGTGAAGAGGGAGTTTTATTGCACTCTGGCGTACATGACAATATCCAAATCTGAATCTGAATCAGCATTGGTGAAGGAAGAAGATTGGCAACATGGATATGTGAAGGGACAGAACCTCCCATGGAGTAGGGCTGAAACATGTAGTCGATACCAGTGCGGAAGTGAATGCCAACGTTTTCTCAATTGCATGAGCTGCAGAAAATGACTTGGTGCTTATGGAGAAACCTTATTGCTGCTTCGAATTTAGGAAGGACACTAGCCTTATACGATACAAGACAATACGATATGATAGAACTTTATTTATCCTTGGTGGGAGATTGGTCTGCCAACAGTCATAAAACACAACAGGATACATGCAACATGAAATTAAAGTGACGCATGGAAAGGATTGGAGATGTGCAAAGATTGGGGAAGGGGGGGGGGGGGGGGGGGGGGAGAGAGTCTACCCCATGACAAAAGGCAGAGGAGTTGTACAGTTTGATAGGCACCGGGAAAAAGGATCTGCTGTGGCGTTTTGTACTGCATCGTGGCAGAACCATTCTGTTGCTGAAGGTGCTCCTCGGGTTGGCTAGTGTATCATGGAGAGGTTGAGTTGTATTGTCCAAGATGCGGAAGATTGCCAAATAGGTGTCCAAGGTATTCCAGATAAAGATACTCAGAAGGGGAATTCCAGCACTCTAACTTGCAGATAGATTATGTTGTGCCTTTGCTGAGCACTTAAGGAGGATTTAAACATGTCTCAGTCATTATAGACGTTCTCACTGTGGGAAGACCATCTGTATGGAGTTTGTACGTTCTCCCCATGACCGCGTGGGTTTTCTCCGGATGCTCTGGCATCCTCCCATGCTTGAAAGACGTGCAGGTTTGTAGGTTAATTGGCTTTGGTGAAAATTGTAAATTGTCCCTTGTGTGTAGGATAGAATTAGTGTACGGGGATCGCTGGTCTGTGGATGTGGTGGGCCGCAGAGCCCGTTTAGGTGGTCTGGCGAATTGACAAGTAGGATTTGTAGCCTCGAATGAAGGCGGAGGAGAGAGTGGGAGAGAGGGAGTGGAGTGTAATGGGCCTGGGGTGGAGGGACTAGATAACAGGAAGTTTAGGTGAAGAGTAAAGGAGATTCCGGGCATTCGAGCTGGGAGACCGTGCCCTTCAAAGAATGGCCTGTCAGATGTGAAGATACGTTATTGGGAAGGGAATGAACCTGGTCAGTCATAACGTTACATCATTGTTAGATTGTCCACAAGAACAGCCATAAGTATGAAGGTTTAAAGTCGTAACTCAGAGAAAGAGAGAGAGGATGCAGAGATCACAGTGTTAACCACACTGCCAGGTTGTTATAGTCTCTCAACGTAGGCAAAGGTCAAACTAAGAATGATGTTGTTAAGCTGGAAACGGTGCAGAGAAGATTTACGAGTGTGTTGCCAGGACTTGAGGATCTGAGCTACAGGGGAGGTTGCGCAGGCTAGGTCTTTATTACTTGGAGCTCAGGAGGATGAGGGGTGATCTTATCGAGGTGTACAAAATCATGAGAGGAATAGATTGGGTAAATGCACAGAGATTTTCACCCAGAGTAGGTGAATTGAGAACCAGAGGGCATCAGTTTAAGGTGAAATGGGAGAGATCTGACAGGAACCTGGGGCAACTTTTTTACACAATGGATGGTGGGTGTATGAACAGAGCTGCCAGAGGGGGTAGTTGAGGCAGGTAGTATCACAATATTTAAGAGTCATTAGACAGGTATATTTATAGGATAGGTTTAGAGGGATATCGGCCAAGTGCGGGCAGGTGGGACAAGTGTAGATGGCTCTTGTTGGTTGGTGTGGGCAAGTTGAGTTGAAGGTGCTGTTGCCACGCCAAATTACTCCAAGAAATTCTGGTTGGTTGTCATATATTAAAATATGTGGGAGCACATTGTACAACTGAAGATGGTTCAATCCTTGTCTGTTGTTTGTGTAGGTAGATTCTTTAGGACTCAGATGAGGGTTTGTAGTGGTCTATTTGCTTTGTGAGTGTTTCAGGAGTGCATGGATAGAGGAGCCTATCTGGAGGCTTCAAGAGTCAGTGATGGTGGCAAAGGTTTAAGGGTCTCTGGTGAAACTGATAGTTCCGGAAATAAAAAATTAAAAATCACTATTGTGAAGAGATGTTCTGTAGGTCAGGCAATTTCTGTAGAGAGGGTAACTGAAGGGACAGTGGATTTGGTGAGGATGCCTCATCGCCTCAGGAGTAAAGGACATTCCTTCAAGAAGATGAGGAGGAGTTTCTTCAGGCAGAGTGTGGTGAATCTGTGGAATTAATTACCATAGAAGGCTGTGGAGGCTGATGTCAATTGATTTTTTTGAGGCAGAGATAGATAGATTCTAGATTAGTTCAGGTGTCGGGGTTATGGGGAGAAGGCAGAAGGATGGGGCTGAGAGCGAAAGATAGATCGGCCATGATTGAATGGCGGAGTTGATGGGCCGAATGGCCTAATTCTGCTTCTATTACTTATGAACTTATGAAAATAATGGCTTCAGGTCAGTATGGGATATAGGGATCATGAGAATCTGTTAATGTTCTGTGAGTCCTCAGGCCAACCTGATGATTCAATGATTCAGAAGATAGACACACAATGCTGGAGTAACTCGGCGGGACAGGCAGCATCACTGGAGAGAATGAATGGGTGACGTTTCGGGTCGAGACCCTTCCTCAGACCTTTCACCGCCACCCCGGATTCAATGCTTCAATTCAATTCAACGATACTTTATTGCCACATGTACCTGGGTACAGTGCAATTCTTTATGCTGAATCCATCTTGGTAAAAATCAGAATGTAGGTTAGCACAATCATAGATAAGTACAAAAGTGCAACGATTGTAGTGTAAGAATAGTGAGTTACACCCAGGCAGTACACAAAGTCATCACGTTCCGGGCGCCAATTTGTACCCTTCAAGTTTCAAATGTTCCCAACCAAAAACGAGACCAGTCCAGTCCTTCCAATGATGCTTCGGCTCAGGAGTTATGGGGAGAAGGCAGGAGAATGTGGTTGAGAGGGAAAGACAGGCCATGATTGAATGGCGGAGTAGACTTGATGGGCCGAACTGCCTAATTCTGCTCCTATGACTTATGAGTTTCAAGACCTGATGAGTTTAGTTTAGTTTTAGTTTAGTGATACAATGATACAACTTCGGCCCACCAGGTCCACGTCGGCCAGCGATCCCCGCATATTAACACTATCCTACACACACTAAGGACAATTTTTACATTTACCAAGCCAATTTACCTACACACCTGTACGTCTTTGGAGTGTGGGAGGAAATTGAAGATCTCGGATAAAACCCACGCGGTCACGGGGAGAATGTACAAACTCCGAACAGACAGCACCCGCAGTCGGGATCGAACCTGGGTCTCCTGCGCTGCAAGCTCTGTAAAGCAACAATTCTACCGCTGTGTGACCGTGCCGCCCATGTTGCTCCAGCACTTTATTTTTACTCAAGAGTCCAGCATCTGCAGGTCTTTATGTCTCCATTCCAGATTTATTAGGTTGACAAGAGTGCAGATGGCATCTGCTCCATTCAACTCTGTCTATGGAAAATATCCATATTATTGAGTCATTTGCAGCATGCCTTCCCAAGGACACCTCCGCAGATTTTTATTCACACTATTCATGCAGTGATCATCAATATGGATCAGCACAAAGGATGAACGATCTTTGTATCACCTGGCACGACACGAACAGCATTATTCACCGGGTTTACTTGGCTCATGGGCTTGAGTTCCCTTGTACAAATAGATTGAAAGTCAAGCGTTCTGAGAACCAGTACAATGTCTGTCAGCTGAATCCCTCGGGTAGATTTCATTAATGGGAGTTGATGCAGGGATAAATACCATGTCTGCATCGCTTTAGTTCCATCACACACTCCAAGGGCAGCAACAACACAGTTTGGATCATTCTGCACTGTCACATCCAAATTCCTGGGGGTTTAGTTTAGTTTAGTTTAGTTTCGAGATACAGCGTGGAAGCATGCCCATCTAAACTTGCAGCTGGTAACAGCTCAGGGTCTCGACCTGAAACGTCAACCATTCCTTCTCTCCGGTGATGCTGCCTGTCCCGCTGAGTTACTCCAGCTTTTTGTGTCTTTCATCATTATTTCATCATCTGTATATTTATTAAGCATACATTTTTATGTATTAAAAGTGCACTGAAAAAATGATAAAATAAAATAGAGATTAGATTAAAAATTGAAAAAAGTGCAGTGTAGACATACGGGGAAGGGTCTCGACCCGAAATATCATCCCCTCCTTGTCTCCAGAGATGGTGTCCGTCCCGCTGAGTTACTCCAGCTGTAAACCTCTCTGTTTTAAAAGTATGTTTTGGAGGTTTCTTTAGTTTTTCTATGTGGGGGAGTGGGGGAGGGGGGGAAGGGTAAGGGGGAGACCGTTTCCCAGTCACTTCCTGGCGAGGATGCGTCTATTCTCTGAGTTGCGTCTTCCCCCCCCCCCCCCCTCGAGACCTACCTACTGTATTGGTGCGGCCTTTCCTGCCGGGGATCGGCGAAAGCTTCAGCGGCGGCACAGCGCTGGATTCACCGCGGAGCGGGCGACGCATTCCCTGGATCGCTGTTTGAAGCTCCGGCGTGTTGGGCCCGCTGCTTCAATATCGCCGTGGTTTGTAGCGCTTCCAGCGCGGGCGGCACTGGCTTCAACATCGCGGAGTCCTGGGACTTTTTGCCGAGGGCCGCCAGCGTGAATCTCCGCCCAGCGCGGCCTGTGGACTTCGGGAGCCGCGGACTCCGGTAGGAAGTGGCCGATTCGGAGGTCCAAGCCGCTGAGGTTGTTCTCCCGTTCTGACGTCGGAGTTCCATCATCCCAGCGAGACGGCCTGAACATCGGGCCGCCCCTAGCAGCGACAGCGAGGGGTTCGGGAGCCCCCCCGACCACGGGTGAACAACACAGGACAACAGAGGAGGATGACTGAACTTTGGTGCCTTCCCTCACAGTGGGAAACTTTGATTCCGCTGTGTGGGGATGTCTGTGTCTGTGTTAAAGACTATCGTGTTGTGTGCTCTTTTTTAGTCGTATGGCTGTATGATGACCACACATTTCACTGTACCAATTGGTACATGTGACAAATAAATGTATCTTGTATCTTGTACCTTGTATACTGTTCTATCAGCCACTCCACGCATCAATGTTTCAGTTTCTTTAGAAATAAAAACAAATCGACTCGGTCTGTTTAAGAAAAGGGATTGCATGTGGACCGAAGCTCCCTCTATGCTCACAAGAAAAAGAGATAAATAGTGCAATGTATCCGAGTGTTTGATTTGCTGAGCGTTGTTGTACAGGAACAACTATTAATTAAAACCACAGAATGTCATAATTTATTGCTGGGGAATTAATTACAAAAGCAGGGAGGTTCTGCTTTATATAGGACATTCAGGTGGTGAAACCACATGTGTCGTATAATGTACTGTCTTTGTACCTTTGTCTAAGGATTAATCTTAATGTATTAAAAACAGTTCAGAGCAGGTACTGAAGAGTAATACTGGAATGTTCAATAGAGAGCTGCACTTTAGACTTTGGAGATTCAGTGTGGAAACAGGCCCTTCGGCCCACCAAGTCCGCACTGGCCAGTAATCACCCCATACATTAGCACTATCCTACACCCTAGGGCCAATCTACAATTTACAGCAGTCAACTAACCTACAAGCCTGCAGGTCTTTGGAGTGTGAGGGGGGGGGGGGGGGGGGGGGGTAACCAGAGCACCCAGAGAAAACCCACGCGGTCACAGGGAAAACATACAAATTCTGTGCAGGCAGCACCCACGGTCTGGATCAAACCTAGGTCTTTGGCGCTGTAAGACCGCAACTCTACCGCTGCGCTGCTCTGCCACTCCGCACTGTCAAAGGGGCAGTGCTGAGGGAGATTGTCATGGTGAACAGGATCCAAAAGTAACACAGCTTGAAGCTTTTACTCAGCAGTTGAGTATGGTCCACAATGGGCAGCTGGAGAGTGGAGCAGGGTGATAGTGGGAGAGGAGGGAGGGAGTCATATTCCTCTCTGAGCAACTGGGTAGGTTACTTTCCAGATCTACTGTAGTTAGCAGGAGAACACCTCGTCTTTGAACCTATGGACAGAAAGAAGGGAGAGTGGGATTAGCTTGACTGGTGTCACACAGGCTCAGTATGAACTCGACGGGCTGGGAGCCTCCTCCTGTCTTGTACCCACTCTTTGATTAGACACCCAGACTCATGTGAATGGAGCTGAAGGAGCCTTGTCTTCAGAACAGTTCCTGCAGAAGGAAGCAAAGAGGGACTGAGACACAGAGTGATTCCGTCCTCAAACCCCAGACCAGCAATGCTTCTCTGGCAGATGTGATTGCACGGTGCACGGTGGCGCAGCGGTAGAGTTGCTGCCTGACAGCGCTAGGGACCTGGGTTTGATTCCGACTACCTGCTTGTCTGCACGGAGTTGGTACATCCCTGCGACCGCATGGGTTTTCTCCGGGTGCTCCGGTTTCCTCTCACACTGTCACACTCCCTGTAGGTTAATTGGCTTTGGTAAAAATAGCAAAATGTCCTCAGCATGTACGATAGCGCTAGTGTACGGGGATCGCTAGTCGGCACAGTCACGGTGGGCCGAAGGGCCTGTTTCCACGCTGTTCCTCTAAACTAAAACTAAAGTAAAAGCAGGGAATCTGGTGCATTAAATCTGGTGCATATATCTGGTGCATTACATCTGGTGCATTAAATCAGGGTGCATTAAATCTGGTGCATTAAATCTGGTGCATATATCTGGTGCATTAAATCTGGTGCATTAAATCTGGTGCATAAATCTGGTGCATTAAATCTGATGCATAAATCTGGTGCATTAAATCTGGTGCATAAATCTGGTGCATAAATCTGGTGCATTAAATCTGGTGCATAAATCTGGTGCATTAAATCTGGTGCATAAATCTGGTGCATAAATCTGGTGCATTAAATCTGGTGCATAAATCTGGTGCATTAAATCTGGTGCATAAATCTGGTGCATAAATCTGGTGCATTAAATCTGGTGCATAAATCTGGTGCCTTCCATTACCAATAACACAAATAGGACGGGATAATTTCCTGTGTAAGAGCAGAACAAGGTCTCGGTTCGTGTAGCAAGGCCAGAATTTCCTTCTGACGAAAGAGGATAAGTATGCCCGTGTGTAGTGTGTACCTCTGAGGTGAGATATATCTGATTGCAGGCAATGTTAAACACACTTGGCTCTGGGCCAAGCTGTAACAGGAATTGCTGCACTTTACGGTAATTAGCAGGCGAACACCTCGTCTTTGAACCTAATGTTCAACGTTCTTTCCTTTTCACTGCTGAACCTCACCGATTGGGAAGATCTCTGGTTGTGATGAGATACGGCTGGGGTGCCTCCTACTGGAGAGGCTGGTCATTACAATCCGTTTGGGGAGCGGGGCCTCCGGCAAGTTCCGAGGTGATTTAGTTTTGTTTTAGTTTTTGAGATACAGCACGGAAACAGGCCCACCAAGTCCACGGCGACCAGCGATCACCCTTACATTAACACTATCCTACACACTAGGGGACAATTTAGCAAGGCCAATTAACCTACAAACCAGTACGTCTTTGGAGTGGGGGAGGAAACCGGAGCACCCGGAGAAAACCCACGCAGGTCACGGGGTGAACGTGCAAACTCCGTGCAGACAAGCACCCGTAATCAGGATCGCACCCAGGTCTCTGGCGCTGTAAGGCAGCAACCCTTTGCTGCGGTACTCTGCTGCCCTAAAGGGCCTGTACCACTTAGACTACTTTTTAGGCGACTACAGGCGACCAAAGAGTCGTAGCGTCTTTCTGGTCGCCGCTGGATTTTCAACATGTTGAAAAATTTTCCGAGACAGCCGTCGACAGTGGGTTTGAGCGTAGCTTGACTTCTCCTGACGTAGGCGCTGTTGTAGTTGTCGCCAGGTTAATGTAGGTCGTTGCCGGTGGTGACTTCAGTTTTTTGTTGTTGTTGAAGTCATGATTCTATTTCAAATTTGATGTCGAAGGGGGGGGGGGGGGGGGTCTAGTCGCTGTTTTTTTCGCCGACCTGCTATGACTATGACAGTTGTCGCTGTTTTTTTCGCCGACCTGCTATGACCATGACAGTTGCCGGCAGTCGCCTAAAAATAGCCTATGTGGGACAGGCCCTTAAGATGGTGGCAGCCAGCGTTCTCCTTCCGCAACTATCCAGTCCCACAGCTGCGTTGTTGGAAGCAACTACTGGAACTGCCTGGGTGGGGAATTAGGAACTGATTCCTCAGTTTGGGAAGGCTGCTTTTTTCCCCTGGAATGCACATCTACTTGTTTATATTTTTAAACAGATTCGTGGCAACCTCGTGGGAACTTTTAACGAGATTTGATGTTTTCATCCAGAACCATTAGGAAAAAAGTGTTCTATGCAATGATATAACCAGCACATTGGTTGTTCGAGCTGGGAACTAGGGTCTGGGGATGTACAAGTTTTACTGTCGTCCTGTTGAGTTTGTCTGTCTGTTTACTCGCTGTCACCTATCCTACATCCAACTAGAGCCTATTGTGTGGCCCACATTTTCTTGGTTAGTTTCAGTTTAGTTTATTGTCACGTGTACCGAGGTACAGTGAAATGCTTTTGTTGCACGCTATCCAGTCAACGGAAAAATAGTACATGATTACAATCAAGCCATTTACAGTGTAGAGATACATGATAAGGGAATGGACACACAAATGCTGGAGAAACTCAGCGGGTGCAGCAGCATCTATGGAGCGAAGGAAATAGGCAACGTTTCGGGCCAAAACCCTTCTTCAGACTAATGGGGGGTGGGGGACGGGGAGAAGAAAGGAAAAAAGGAGGAGGAGGAGCCCGACGGCTGAGAGGTAGGAAGGGGAGGAGATAGCAAGGGCTCACAGAATTGTGAGAATTCAATGTTCATGCCACCAGGATGCAGACTCCCCAAGCGGAATATGAGGTGCTGTTCCTCCAATTTCCGGTGTTGCTCACTCTGCACTCTGGCCGTGGAGGAGGCCCAGTGAAGTGCTGAGCCACCGGGGGGTCAGGTTGGATAATGCGGACCGAGCGGAGGTGTTCGGCGAAACGATCGCCAAGCCTATGCTTAGTCTCACCGATATAGATCAGCTGACAGCTAGAGCAGCGGATGCAATAGATGAGGTTGGAGGAGGTGCAGATGAACCTCTGTCGCACCTGGAACGACTGCTTGGGTCCTTTAATGGAGTCGAGGGGGGAGGTAAAGCGACATGATAAGGGAATAACGTTTAGTGCAAAGGTAAAGCCAGCAAAGTCTGAACAAGGATAGCCCGAGGGTCACCAATGAGGCAGATAGTAGTTCAGGACAGCTGTCTGGTTGTGGTAGGACGATTCAGTTGCCTGATAACAGCTGCAAAGAAACAGTCTGTGAATCTGGAGGTGTGCGTTTTCACACTTCTATACTTTTTGCCTGATGGGAGAGGGGAGAAGAGGGAATAGCCAGGGTGCGTCTGGTGCAACATTGATTATGCTGGTGGCCTTGCCGAGGCAGCGTGATGTATAAATGGACTCAAGGGAAGGGAGGTTGGTTTTTGTGATGGTCTGGGCTGCGTCCCACAATTTGCCGTCCTGGATGGAGCTGTTCCCAAACCAAGCTGTGACGCATCCTAATGGAATGCGTCCATTAAAATGGTTTCCATGTGCTTTTATTGGAGAGTATCAGTAATTGCGGGTGCTATATGCATATCTTCCATTCATTTCTCCTAAGTATCGTCTATATCTCTCATTCTCCTCTCCCCTGACTCTCAGTCTGAAGAAGGCTCTCCACCCAAAACGTCATCTATTCCTTTTTGAAGAGGGGTGGATTTGGGGAGTGGGGGGGAGAGGGGGTGAGATTGGGGAAGGGGGGGGGACCTCGCTTAAACCCAGATCACATAGATCGATTCATTTTCTATTATTGCTTCTGACAGGCACTGAATTAATTTTTAATATATCATTCAATGCAAAGAGGATGTTCAGAAGTCAGCACTGGGGCTTAGACAGGCTGTACAGAGTCAGCATGCAGTGAATCATTCCCAGTTATCCGTACGTGACTGGGAGACAGTCATGGGCTGGAGTGTGGAGTGTGGCGGATGGGGCTGAATACTTTCCTCTCGATCACAGGGGCGGCACGGTGGCCTCACAGCGCCAGAGACCTGGGTTCGATCCTGACCACGGGTGCTGTCTGTACGGAGTTTGCACGTTCTCCCCGTGACCGCGTGGGTTTTCTCTCCGGGATCTCCGGTTTCCTCCCACATTCCAAAGACGTGCAGGTTTGTAAGTTAATTGGCTTTGATAAAGATTTGGTAAATCGTCCCGAGTGTGTAGGATAGTGCTGGTGCACAGGGATCGCTGGTCGGAGCGGACGGAGGTGGGCCAAAGGGCCTGTTTCCGCAATGTATCTCGAAAACTAAACTAAAAAACAAAATAGAGCAAATTTCCAAATCTCAGGGTTGGAGTGAGATGTGTCGTGTAATAAAACCTCATTTAAAAAATAGCACCCAGTGTTGGGAACCTTGCAACAGGCATTGAATTTCCTTCTACATCTCACCCAGGATGGAGAAAGGGGGAAAGACATTCATTCCAAATTATTCTATTTTACTTAATGTTTCTCGAAGGCCTAAAGCTAGAAGTCGGTGAGGGTTGGAATGGAGGGGGTGGGGTGCTTGAATCTGATTTTTAAATGGGGTGGATTCTAAAATGCAAGGCAGAAACCTATTTGGATCAACTGCCCTGCAGCCCTGCTAATGCACCAGGCATGTATAATACATGCGCCAAGGAGAAATATT
Source organism: Raja brachyura (assembly GCA_963514005.1). Next base: position 15,387,444 of record OY740801.1, on the reverse strand, counting down.
GAATGCGTTAAACTGCCGTGCGTTATTGCTGGGCTCTTCAGATGGGGCTGAGCTCTGAACCGCAAGCTGATTCGCTTCTTTCCTCAGTTTAGACAATTTAAAAACTCCAGACAAACCCAGTGCCAGGGAACAGAGGTGAAACAAAATGTAGAAACTGAATGCGAGTTGTTGTTTTCCATTCCCACAGAGAGGCCAGGTAGGAAAATAACTGAATTGATTTGAGCTGATCAGTGAAGAAATCGCAAACCACACCAGACGGCAGTTAAAATGTAGAAACAAAAAAACAGCTCTTTCTAGAGACAACCAACCAGGTCTAGAATAATCCTCACAACTTCCTCTGTTCCTTCTCCCCCCCCCTTCCCCCCTATTCCCCCTTCCCTTCCCCCTCTTCCCTCCCTTACCCCCCTTCTCCCTTCCCCCCTTTTCCCTTCCTCCTCCCCTCTTCCTCCCTTTTCCACTTCCCACCCTTTCCCATTAACTGCCCCCTCTCCCCTCCCCTTTCTCCTTCCCCTTTCCTTTTTCCTTTTTCCTTTTCCCTTTCTCCTTCAGCTTCCCCTTCCCCTTTCGCTTTCGCTTTCACTTTCACGTTCACGTTCACGTTCACGTTCACGTTCACTTTCACTTTCACGTTCGCTTTCGCTTTCGCTTTCGCTTTCGCTTTCGCTTTCGCTTTCGCTTTCGCTTCCGCTTCCACTTCCACTTCCACTTCCTCTTCCACTCCCCACCCTCTTCTCCCCTCCCCTGTCCTTCTCCTCTGGACTCCAGGGTTTATAAGGGGTAGGTTTGTAAGATCAGGTTAATTGGTCCAATTGCCCTAGTGTCTCTTGTGACGGTTGTGCGTGGCATTGGAGGGAACTCTTGGCCATTCCTCGCTGCCCTTCCCCCGAGGTTGCATGCTCCGTTAAAAGTGCGGGCCTTTGCTCTTGTGCCTCATAGTTTAGGATTGCTGGAATATCCACACGCTGGATTTCTGGATCACTGTGTTGAGGGAGAGTCTGGGGAACAGGCTATTTTAGATGAGTATTCGGCGACAAGATTAATTGGCCTGTTTGAAAAGCAGCCCCAAGGAAGATGTGAGCATAGTATGAGAGAGCTTTGCATTAAGTTTGAAAGTGATGCAGTTCAATATGAAAGCAGTGTTTACAACTAAACAAAGAAAATAAATGAAGGTATGAACTCAGGCTGGTGGGGTAGATGTGGAAATGATATTAAAGAGTGTGACGTTAGACAGATGGTGGTTAGTGTTAAAATAAATTGTACATGACTTGCAACGATTGGGCCATACAACAGTGCCCCCCACTTCCCATGACCTGAGTTCAATCCTGACCTCGGGTGTTGTCAGTGTGGGGTTTGTACCTTCTCCACGTTACCGCGTAGCTTTCCTCCGGATGCTCCGGTTTCCACCCGTATCCTGAAGACATGCGGGTTTGTAGGTTAATTGCCTCGAGTGTGTGAAGATGACTCTTAGAATCCAGGAGGAGTTGATGGGATTGCAAAGAGAATGAAATGGGTCAGAGTGGGATTAGCGTCAGAACAAGTGCTTGATGTTTGGCACAGAAGGACCTGTTCCCATGCTCTCTCTCTCTCTCTCTTTTTTTTTTCTTTTCCTTTTCCAAAAACTTTATTCAACACAATCATATAATACAGCACATCAAAACATAATCAAAAAATCACACTATAACAAACAAATCATTGTAGTACAACAGTACATTCATTGTTTACAATAGTCTCAACCCCACGCGGTGACCAGCGTTTACGGAAGGCCTCCAGAGTCCCCATGGACACCGCGTGTTCCCTCTCCAGGGACACACGTGCACGGACGTAGGCCCGAAAGAGGGGAAATTAAAATCTGGAACTAGGAGCCAGTCTATCAAAATGAAGAAGACTCCATTTAGGAATGAAATGAGTGGTCTTTGAAATTCAATGGCCTGTAGAGGCTTGGGCATTCAAAATAGCTCTTGATATATCTTTGGCTATTAAAGGGACCGTAAGATATGGCTTTGCGATGGAAGATCTTGTTGGTGCCAATAATAGGTTGGGTGGCACTGGAGTCCAGAGGCTGGGGATATGGTAGTAATGGCTTTGGCTACTGAAGCTGAAAGATTGGGGTTGTGACAGTAATAGCCTGGCTACTGAGACCCTCGAGATTGGGGATACGGCAGTAATGGTCTGGGTGGTACTGAGGTCCATAGTTTAGTCTAGTTTGGAGATACTGCATGGAAACAGGCCCTTCGGCCCACCGAGCCGACACTGACCAGTGGTCCCCACATATTAACACTATCCTACACACACTCAGAACAATTTACACTTATACCAAATCGATGAATCTACAAACCTATACAACGTATGCAAAGAGTCGAAGATGGACACAAAATGCTGGAGTAACTCAGCGGGACGAGCAGCATCTCCAGAAAGAAGGAATGGGTGACGTTTGGGGTCGAGACCTTTCATTAGACTGTATGCTGAGAGCATCCCAGGACTCTGGCCTCAGTACCTCCTCAGGGATCTGGGGAGTGCCCCTATATTGTGAGAGGTGTGCGCACAGAAGGAATGCAAGGAGGTTTTCACTACTGTTGCACAGTGTGACAACATCGTGGGACGGTTTTGATCACTGTCTGTGGTAGCAGCAGTAGCCAGCACCCCGCCTGTGATCTTCAGTGGAATTCTCCCAGCTTGAAGCCACCAGCTCATTATTTTAGCTGCAACCTTTGTCGAGCTCTCTGAGGAGATTCACCTCTGTCATTAATTCTGCATATTCCAGCGTTTAATCCTCCTCACCTCTTGTTCCCCGGCTGAAAGAGATCTGCTTAATAATCCATGTGGAAGAACCGAGCGCTTCTTCCATTTTGTCTTTCAACTTGGGCAGCGCTTCACTCTGTGGGAATGGAACCTCCGTCCAGTGCTGGGCGAAACAGGCCAGGTGCAGGCGTGGGCCATAGAGTTAGGAAAACAAGTTTGAGAAACACAAAGAAGAGCTGGTGAACTCAAGTCTACACTGAGACATCCTAATCTTCCCACATAGACAAGGAAGCCTGTTTTTCAGTGGAAAGTTACTGTATGCTGGATCACAATAGTTAACCCTGTAAACACAAGAGCGATAGTTGGGTAGACAACCTGCGCCCCCTGCGCACAGGAACGTTGTAGTAAATGGGGGCGTATGATTAGCTCGGAGAGGGGGAAGTGGCGCGGTCTGCTTGAACGATGAGATAGAATAATGTCAAGATGCCCCTGTATTATAATTGACGTATTAATCATCTGTTGTTGAGTAAGGTTAACATAACCAAAAAGTATATTGTGACTAATGAAATAATTGATACTTTTGTAGTAGATAGTAATAACAGGAAAACATATCGCCAAGGACAAAGTATATTTTCGTATAGTTGTATCTATAACAAAAGAAAAGTAGTTTACTGCACTGTATAACTGTCCACAATTCTGCTGCAGACAGAGAACCGGTGAACATTTAACTGCCACCATCTCTCCATGATTTCATGCAATAAAGTATTTTGAAGCAAACCTCGAAGTCTCCGCTTTCCCTTTACTCTCCCTCTGTCAATTTCTTTGACAACCCGTCCAACTCCTTTCATCGAGGTTATGGGGAGGACACCCGTAGAGAATGTTGACTAGTTGGATGCCCTTTGAGGCGTAGGAGGCCCCTCCTTCATGGGTAGACACAAAATGCTGGAGGAACTCAGGGGAACAGGCAGCATCTCTGGAGAGAAGGAATAGGTGACGTTTCGGGTTGAGACCCTTCTTCCTTGGTGGAAGATGCTCCTCATCTCCCAGGCTGGCAGGCACAGGCTTTGTGTTGAAAGAGGAAAGACAGCAGGAAACATGAGAAGGTCAGGAAACGTGAAGAGTCCAGATTTAGTTTAGTTTATTGTCACGTGAACCGAGGTGCAGTGGAAAGCTTTCACAAAGACAAACCTTGAGCCGCACTCAAGTCGGTGCACAGTCCATGTGCAGAACTCCAACCGGTTTCACACACGGGTTGAACAGCCTCTGAAGTATTAAGCCACCATTCCACTGTACACCGTCCGCGACAGCAACTTCCCAAGGGCAGCATGGTGGTACAGCGGTAGAGTTGTTGCCTTACAGCGCCAGAGACCCACTTTGATCCAGACTACCGGTGCTATCTGTATGGCGTTTGTGCGTTCTCCCCGTGACCTGCCTGGGATTTCTCCGAGATCTTCGTTTTCCTCCCACACTCCAAGGGCGTACAGGCTTGTAGGCTAATTGGCTTGGTATAAACGTAAATTGTCCCTACTGTGTGTCGGATAGTGTTAGCGTGCGGGGGTCGCTGGTCGACGCGGACTCGGTGGGCCGAAGAACCTGTTTCCCAGCGGGGTCTCTAAAAAAAAGGATAAGAAATGTAGAATGTTTAAGGATGCAATTTTTTCTCTTACTTTGTGTGTTATTAACGATGACTATAAGGGAGGACATTTCTCTGGCAGGGCCATATCTCTGCAAAGTCATTTCCATTTGCCAAAGTCAATGGCAGGAGACCCCAGTAATTCAGCCCGGTCGTATTAATGGATGGAGTGAACCAGCGAAGCTTTTACACAGGCACGCACATCTTTATCTTTTTGTTCCTCTCTTTATTACCTCTCCGTATCCCCAGCCCCTGAACTTCATCACCACATCAACTTAAACAGATTTCTCCTGATAATAGCCATCTCTTGTTCGGCCTTAATGAAAAATATTGATTTTTGCGGATTGCTTTTCAGATTTATGGGGATGGTGCTGATCTGGTTGTTGCTCATCTCAGCCTTTCTCACTCAATGGGAGAACGATCCTCCTGGCTGACGTACACTTTCGCCCTGGCTGTGCGCCCCATACAGAGAGAGTCTCTCGGACACACTCCAACCTACAAGGAGGTCCCTCAGCCCTCTGGGGCCATGCTAGCTCCAGCAGAACAAACTCATCCCCACTCTAGCTTCAGTTTCAGTTCCAGACGGACAGTGAAAAGCTTTTTATTGCCTGCGAAGCAGTCAACAGAATGACAATGCATGATACATTCAATCCGTTTACAGTGTAAAGATACATGCTGAGGGGATAACGTTTAGTGCAAGGTAACGCCAGCAAAGTTCGGTCAAGGATAGTCCGAGGGACATCAGAGGTAGATAGCAGTTCAGCACTGCTCTCTGGTTGTGGTAGGATGATTCAGTTCAGGCCTGATAACAGCTGGGGAGAAACTGTCCCTGTATCTGGTGGTGTGTGTTTTCACACTTCTATACATTTTGCCTGATGGGAGAGAGGAGAAGAGGGAGTGGCCAGGGTGCGACTCGTCCTTGATTTTGCTGCTGGCCTTGCCGAGGCATCGTGAGGTATAAATGGAATCAATAGATGGGAGGTTGGTTTGTGTGATGGCCTGGGCTACGTCCGCTATTAGTTGCAATTTCCTATTTGAAGCCCTGCTAACATATTCTCCTTCACACCTGTCAGGGTGGCCCGCTGGCGCAGCGGTAGAGTTGCTGCGTAAAGGGCCTGTCCTACCAGCATCCGACTCCATGCGATGAGCGCGATCAAACTAGAAGCGGGGGCCGCGCGGAGGTCGGGTGATCCCCTGTACAGGGCCGTTCCCACCAACATGTGCCTGCATGCGGCAAGCGCGACCAAATCGGCAGCGAGGGCCGCGCGTAGGTCGGGTGAGTGGCGCAACGCGGCACAAAGTGAGGTGAACTTGGAGCGAAGTCTTAAGTTAAGTTCGCCACGACAGAGAGGGGCACACAGAGAGGGGCACAGAGGCACACACACAGAGGGCCATGGAGCCACACACATAGAGGGTCACGGAGGCACCTACAGAGAGGGTCACAGAGGCACGATGTCGAGACGGTGTGTAATGCGTCGAGGCGACTGCGAGCCGACAAGCCGTTGCCGCGCGGAATTTTTGAACATAGTCAGTTTTTCGGAGCCCCGCGCGATGTCGCGACGAACTCCGCACAATTCCGCACGGCTCCGGCGATCGAAGTGGGACCGGCCTCGCGACGCCGGACGGCTCAAGCGACCACGTTAGGTCGCGCTCATCGCATGGAGTTGCATGCTTGTAGGACAGGCCCTTTACAGTGTCAGAGACCCGCGTTTAAGAGACCGGACAACTAGATTCCCCGGCATTTGCTTCAAGAAAAGACAAGGCAGGTTATCCACGCTGATTTTCATCTCTCAATTAACATGACAAACCAAATCATCTGCTCATTACCACTTGCTGTTTGTGGCAGCTCAGAGTCAGAGTGCCATAGAGATATACAGCATGGAAGCAGGCCTTTCAACCCACCAAGTCCCTGCTGGCCACCAACCACTCATTTACCAATCCAACAATAATCCCAGTGTTTATCCTCATCACATTCTGTTCAACCCCTCTCCCATCAGACACGAGGTATAGAAGTGTGAAAACACACACCTCAAGTTTCAGGGACAGTTTCTTCCCAGCCTTTATCAGGCAACTGAACCATTCTATGGAGCGGGCTTGAGATACTATCTACCTCATTGGAGAACCTTGCGCTATCTTTAATTGTAGCAATGTTAAAAAATTTTGAGATTTTAAAAATCAAGTCTGCAATTTATCCCATCAGATAAAGCATAAAAATAAATTTAATTTGACACCTAATTCACTTTCATATCTTCAGTATTAACAAAGTTATGGCCATTTTCATACTCGGAAATTAGCATCTTGTTCCCCATTGCCTTTCAATTGACTTAACTCAAAAGCTGTGATCTGGAACAGTTAAAAGCCCATAACTTTCTTAAAAATTAAGAGAACTCAATGAAATTTTCAGTTATTATAGATTGAAGCATTCTGAAACAAATATGAAACAATCTTACTTGGATGACCTGAAATTAAAGCATATAATTAGTTAGTTATCTAATTGTAGCTAATTACAAAATTCAATGAGTAGATCTAAACATCTATCCATTTCTTAAGAAAAGATAAACTTTTTTTTAATTGCCTAAGTGTCCAAATAACATTCACACAATAATCCACAATATAACATAATTTTTAAATCTAATTTTCATGAATTTCTGGGCCATATGGAAGGAATTTAGTGTTTTATGCCAGTAAATTAATGGCCATTTAAATCAACTTGCGAGTGGGTTTTAGTGGAATGCGGTGGATTAGAACGTTGCGTTTAGCGGTGAAGTCGGGAGGAAAAATACTGTTTGTTCATACATTTTTTTGGACCCCATTTCGCAACATGAAAATATTATTAAAGCCTCCCGAAAAACCAACTTTTAATATAAAAATAAACTACCTTTTTTTCTCCCCTACGCAAAATCCTTCCGGTTGTCGGTGCTCACGGCTTTTGAAGGTGATTTTTAAATTACTCTAGTTAATAAATAATTTAGAGTAATTTAAAAATACCTTCATTCATGAAATGTCGGAGCGATTTTTCTTCCGCAACGAAATCGCCCGACATTGATCGATTTTCCCTGTCTGTGGAAAAACGGCACTTTCAGCCCGTCCCCCCTCTGAAAGGCGCCAAAGTCGCGCACACGGGGAGCGGCAGAACTGCAGCGCTGCTCAAGGTAAGTTTTGTAACATACCTATTAACTGGACTTCGCTAGTCTATATCTTGCACCGTACGATATTCCCTTTATCCTCCACATGTACACTGTGGCTGTACCTGTGCATGGCTCGATTATAAACATGTATTGTCTTTCTGTTGGCTGGTTAGCATGCAACAAAAGCTTTTACCTCTGTACACGTGACAATAAACTGAACTAAACTAAACTCCTCCCAGATTCTATCACTCACCGACACACTGGTTGCCAATTAACACGTCTTTGGGAAACAGGAGCACCTGGAGGAAACCCACGTGGTCACTGGGAGAATAGGTAAACTGCATACTGACAGCACGCGAGGACTGGATTGAACCCAGGTCTATGGAGTACAGAGGCAGCGGCTCTAACAGCTACACATGAATTGGGGCGACAAAAGTAATTTGTTTTTGCACAGCATGATTTGAGATCCGGGTGATGAAAGACACTGGGTTAAATTAAAGCAATTCTTTCCCGTATTCTATTGTTTGGAGAGGTCCACATCCAGGTCTAACCACATGTTATGGATTAAGCCATTTGGTTATTAGCTCCTGAAATACTGCTCAAGATTCAAAGACCCGTAGAATGATGGGACAACTATCTATTGGCCCTCTTGCACCGCATAATTGTTCCCAGTATCCTGACAGAGAATAAAACTCAGGCACCTTGTTAAATTGATAAAGATCACAGTTCTGTATTTTGCAATTTAAAACTACTGCATCTCAGTGAGTTTTGACAAAACTGTTGGTGCATGAAAAATGAACATGATTAAGGAATGGAAATTACGGATGCAAAAGTGGTAATAAGGAGGATGGATATATGTGAGTGGGGGGAACTTGGAGAAGGAGGAATTAAATTGCTGTGCATGTTGAGAGAGTGGGTGGGTGGGAGCGATGAGTATTTGGAAAAGGGCAGCAGGTGAGATTGGTATATATTTAAAGGAGAATAGGGGGATTGAGAGATTAGTAGAGGCTGTGTAGACTTGGAGGAGGGATATTTTACAAAGAGGTTGAGTAGGATAGAGTCATACAGTGGAAACAGGCCCTTTGGCCCAACTTGCCTACACCGATCAATATGTCCCATCTACACTAATCCCACCTGCCTGTGTCTGGCCCATATCCCTCTAAACCTGTCCTATCCATGTACCCATCTAAATGTTTCTTAAACATTGCGATAGTTCCTGCTTCAACTAACTCATCTTGCAACTCGTTCCATTCACCTACTTGCCTTTGTGTAAAAAAAAACTACCCCTCAGATTCCTATAAATCTTTTCCCCATCACCTTAAACCTATGTCCTCTGGTTCTTGGTTCCCCTGCTCTGGGCAAGAAACTCTGTGCATCTACCTGACCTATTCCTCTCGTCTTTTTAAACACTAATGGCAGTATTTCTGAAGGTTGTATTGTAGGGTCTATGGAGAAAGATTAGGGCAGGAAGAAGGTTGATTGGTGGGGGGGGGGGCGGGCGGGGCGGGGGGGCGGGCGGGGGGGGGATATTTGGAGTGGGGGCAAGCAGATTTAACTGGAATGCATGGGGGAGAGTGGGGATAAACAGTTGTGAAAAGTCGAGATGGACAGATGAGTAAAGCGAGCTTAAGGAAGCGCGTGAGTGGTAAAATATAAAGGTGCAGTGAGATTGAGTGTAAAATGAAAGGCTGAAGGACACGACAGAATATACGGAGTAACAGTGAGTGAGAAAGGTGACTTTACTCCAGGTACTGTCTCTATAGAGTACATGGGTACATCAAGTGCCCAATGGCTCCTTGTCATCTAACCAGCAACGCAGCGCTTGTAAATGCCCTGACATTCCCAGGAACCTAACTCTGTTGAGCAGCGACTTCATCTCTTCAGCACAGTCTAGCTGAATCATGTCCCACGTCTCATACTCCCGTCTAACTACATCCATCTTACTCACGAACAAAATCATCAAGATCCAGGGTGACAGAGCAGTAGAGTTACTGCCTTATAGTGCCAGTGACTCGGGTTCGATCCTGACTACGGGTACTGTCTATACGGAATTTGTACCTTCACCCCGTGACCTGCGTGGGGTTTCTCCAGGATCTCCGGTTTCCTCCCACACTCCAAAGACGTACAGGTTTGTAGGCTAATTAGCTTGGTATAATTGTAAATTGTACCTAATGTGTGTAGATAGCGTTAATGCGTGGGGATCGCTGGTTGGCAAGGACTCGGTGGGCCAAAGTGGCTGCTTCTCTAAACTAAACTAACGTAATATCCTTAACCTGGTAATGCAACAAAATGTTGCCTAATCCCAGGTAACTTGTTTACTCTGGAGCATTAGAGGTTGAGGGGAAACCTGTAGGAATATACGAGAGGCATAGATATGGTAGACAGTCAGAACCTTTTTCCCAGGGTGGAAACGTCAAACTAGAGGGCATGAATTTAAGGTGAGAGAAGCAAATTTCAATAGAGATGTGCAGGGCACGGTTTGTTACACAGAGAGTGGTGGATGCCTGGGATGTGCATGTGGTGGTGGCGGTGGAGGCAGATACGTAAGATAGAGGCATTTAAAAGGCTTTTCGATAGGCACATGGATATGCCGGGAATGGATAGTTGTGGATCATGTGCAGGCAGAGGAGATGTTTCATTGTGCATCAGGTTAGGAAAGGACATTGTGGGCCGAATGGCCTGTTCCTGCGCTGGACAGTCCTAACCCAGTCCCGTGGAATAATACCCAAATCTTGAAGGCCAACTGTAATGGTCATTGTAAACAAACCCAGCCAAAGGGGCGGCCCGGAGGTGCAGCGGTGGAGTTGCTGCCTTACAGTGCCAGAGACCCACGTTTGATCCTGACTACGGATGCTATCTGCGCGGAGCTTGTAGGCTCTTCCTGTGACCGTGTGGGTTTTCTCCGGATGCTCTAGTTTCCTCCAACATTCCAAAGGTGTGCGGGTTTGTAGGTTAATTGGCTTCGGTAACCTGTCCCTAATGTGTAGAATAGAACTAGTGTATGGGCAATAGCTGGTTGGCATGGACCAGGTTGGCTGAAGGGCCTGTTTCCACGCTGTATCTCCAAACTAGACCAAACTAAAACAATGGCCTACCCCAGGTTATCCAATAATGACCTAATCTCAGAAATCCAACCCCAGGGTGGCCACGGTGACGCAGTGGTAGAGTTGCTGCCTTGCAGTGCTTGCAACGCTGGAGACCCGGGTTCGATCCCGACTACGGGTGCTGTCTGTACAGTGTTTGTACATTCTCCCCGTGACTGCATGGGTTTTCTCCAAGATATTTAGTTTCCTCCTACACTCCAAAGACGTACAGATATGTGGGTTAATTGGCTTGGTGTATGTGTAAATTGTCCCTAGTGTGTCGGATGTGCGGGCATTGTTGGTTGGTGCAGACTCGGTGGACCGAAGGGCCTGTTTCCGCGCTGTGTCTCTAAAGTAATGTTATTCTATCCAAGGTACCCAACCCAGTGGAGTCTTGCCCTATGCCTGGTAACTAGACTCATGCAACCATCTTGATGACAATTATAAGTAAATATATGTACAAATAAGGAACTGCAGATGCTGGTTTACACAAAAAAGGACACAAAGTGCTGGGGTAATTCAGTGGGTCAGGCAGCATCTCTGGAGAACCTGGATAGATGACGTTCTGAGTCGGGACACTTCTTCAGACCTAATGCAAATATATGCTTTTTTCTTAAGCAGTTTTAAACAATAGACAATAGGTGCAGGAGTAGGCCATTCGGCTCTTCGAGCCAGCACCGCCATTCAATGTGATCATGGCTGATCATCCCCAACCAGTAGGGGGTACACAAAATGCTGGAGAAACTCAACGGGTGCAGCAACATCTATGGAGTGAAGGAGATAGGCACCTTGAGGAGATTTCGCAGTGAAGTAGACAAAGATTAAAGAAGGAACTGCAGATGCTGGAAAATCGAGGGTACACAAAATGCTGGAGAAACTCAGCGGGTGCAGCCACAAAATGCTGGAGAAACATCCCCAATCAGTACCCTGTTCCTGCCTTCTCCCCATATCCCCTGACTCCGCTATCTTTAAGAGCCCTATCTAGCTCTCTCTTGAAAGTATCCAGAGAACCTGCCTCCATCGCCCTCTGAGGCAGAGAATTCCACAGACTCACAACTCTGTGTGAAAAAGTGTTTCCTCATCTCCGTTCTAAATGTCTTACCCCTTATTCTTAAACTGTGGCCCCTGGTTTAGAACATCCTTTATGTGTATCACTTGCAGATCATAGGATTCTATAGTTTAAAATTGAGATCAGGGTCTCTGACACATTCTGTGAAGCAGTGGGCTAGAAACTACACGTCTCGGAGAGAGGAGTGCACAGATGGTGCTGAGTGGGAGGCCTGGTGCCGTTGGCCTGTGGCTTTCTTACTCATCTCCCCATTACCACCGTGTCAAGTGTGAATCACTTTACGAGCAGCGATGTCAAGTCTCCAACTCTTCCAGGGGAGCTCAGTGTTGAATGTAACCACCAGCAGAAGTCAAGGCACTGCTCGCCAAAGAATAGCCAAGAACAGACGTGGGAAGAGGGAACATGAAGATCTCCTGATGCTGGCTTTGGTCGAATACTCTAAAGGCCATTCTGCTGGGTGGGAGAAAGCATTGGGAAAGGCTGGCTTGGGAAAAATTGCTAGGGGTGGTTCGAGATCCCTCCCACGATAGTGATGTGCGATATGGCATGTTTCAATACGATGGAACTTTATTTATCCCAGGAGTGAAATTGGTCTGCCAACAGTCATGAATACACAGCAAGATAAATGAAACACGAAATCAAAGTGACGAGTGGAAAGTCCAGGATTGGGGATGTGTAATGATTGGAGAGGTGGGTGGGGGAGGAGGTGGGGGGGGGGGTCAGTCTATCCTATGAAAGAAGAGGGAGGAGTTGCACAGTTAATTGCAAACTTGTCAAGGGAGTTGGAGCAGAACTTTGCCGCAATGTGTGGGGAGCAGGATAAGGGGCGGGGAACGCATCCTCACTGGAGACTGTGTTGAGAATTATCGTGGAGGATGTTTTGCTGCCTGCCCTCACTAATTGTAGTCTTATGGGTCAGGAAGTCAAGGATACAGTGGTGGTGCTTGTTCCAAGTCCAGGAGTTTGGGGATGAGTTTGGTTGGGATGTGATTTTGGAAGGATGACGGGGGACTTCATTGAAACATACAGAATAGTGAAAGGCTTGGATAGAGTGGATGTGGAGAGGATGCTTCCAGTACTGGGAGAGTCTAGGACCGGAGGCCATAGCCTCAGACTAAAGGATGTACCTTTAGATAGGAAATGAGGAAGAATTTCAGAGGATGGTGAATCTGTTATTGGGGTACGGGTGTCTGGGGTTGTGGGGAGAAGACATGAGAATGGGTTTGAGGGAGAGGTAAATCAGCCATGATTGAATGGTGGAACAGACTTGATGGGCCAAAGGTCCCAATTCTGCTCCTATAACCTATGACCTTATGATTATGACTGATCTGCCCCAGGCCTTATCTCCTCTTCTGTGTCAGTTCCCCATAACTCTCAATTCAATGATCCTTCAAAAATATTTATTGTAAAATATTTCCAATGGTCTGGCGTCCACAACACTCTGAGGCAGAGGAATTCCCGAGACTCTCCATCATCCGCTGGCACAGTGGTGCAGCTCGTAAAGCTACTGCTTCACAGCGCCGGAGACCCGGGTTCGATCCTGACTGCGGGAGCTCGTCTGCAACCTTCTCCCCGTGACCTTCGTGGGGTTTCTCCGGGTGCTCCGGTTTTCTCCCACACTCCAAAGATGCACAGGTTTATAGGCTTGGTATAATTGTAAATTGTCCCAACTGTGTGTAGGATAGTGTTACTGTGCGGGGATCGCTGGTCGGCGCGGACTTGGAAAGTCGAAGGGCCTGTTTCCGCGTTGTATCTCTAAATTAAACTAAACTATAACTCACAGTGCCAGACACCCTGGGTTCACTCCTGACCTACAGTGTTATCTGTGTGGAGTTTGTACGTTCTCCCTGTCAACACACTGTCACAACATCTTCCATTACAATACCCCCCCCCTTTTCAAACGGATTTATTTGTGAGCGTTGATGATAATTTCATAGCAGGTTCGCAGGAATGTCATGCCATTTTACATTGCTTGCTTTGAAATACACTATATTTGTAATAAATATATTTAATGCAGAAGATTCAGAAAAAACAACCAATTTTCACCACATTTCATGCTGATAGTAAAAAGTTGTTGTAAACTCTAGTTGTTGGAAACTTGAAGTAAGAGCTGAGATGCTCAGCCAGTTAGCAGCATCTGTAGGGAATCAGTCAATATTTTGGGTCAATTGCCTTTGTGGTGAGGATCTAGTCACAGCGAAGAGAGGGATTAAGTGTTGGCTGGGCTTGTCTCTTTGCCTCTCATGGACATAGTGTTCATTGGGAATGATGTGTAGCGTCAACACACCAGCAGCTTCCTTACACCTGACAGCTGTCGTGAAAAGCCTGCCACGATCCAGGGACACTTCTGCCATTTCGCACAAATTAGTACAGAAATCTGTGTTACAACCTCACAAGCTATTTGCTCAAGGGTTGTTTATAAATGATAATTGATGATGTTATGTAAAGAGATTAGCATGACGTATGGTTGAAATGTTGACTGAACGCTTTGTGTTAATTACATATTTGAATACTCTTATGAAAAAGCAATTTTGTTTTAGTTTAGTCTAGAGAGCGAGCAGGAGTCAGGCCCTTCATAAGTTCATAAGTTGCAGGTGCAGAATTAGGCCATTCGGCTCATCGGGTCCACTCCGCCATTCACTCTCGGCTGATCTATCTTTCCCTCTCAACCCCATTCTCCTGCCTTCTCCCCAAAACTCGACATTTGACACCCTTACTAATCAAGAATCTGTCATCATTCACCTTAAAAAATACCCAATGACTTGGCTCCCACAACTGTCTGAATTCTACAGATTCACCGCCCTCTGACTAAAGGTGCGTCCTTTAATTCTGAGGCTAAGCCCTCAGGTCGTAGACTGTCCCACTAGTGGAAACATCCTCTCCGCATCCACTCGATCCAGGCCTTTCACTTTTCAGTAAGTTTCAATGAGGCCCCCACCCCCTCATTCTCCTAAACTCCAGCAGGTACAGACCCAGTGACATCAAACGCTCATCCTACGTAATGCCTCTGTGTAACGCTGGTCAGAGACAGAGTCTCACATCTCCCTGCTGTCACTGTTACCCAGTGTGCATCCTGTACAATGGGGCAGGCAGCAGGTCCCCAGCTAATGTACCGTCCCCCTGAAGATGAAAGGCAGGCGGAATATTTATATCCGGCATGTGTTGAAGCGCTTAATTAGGTTTGGCTCTTAATTAAGGATGAGGAAAGTAGGCAGCCGCCCTTGTTGAAATTCTAAATGTTGCTTTTTTCCAGTTTGAATTTTCATCTCGGTTGCTTCACTTTAGCAGAGATGTGGGGATGGAAGATTGCAACCTTCACGTGGTCCGCCCTGTTTCGACTAATGCGATCAACGCGACGTGCACAAACAGAAGATCAAATAGAACAAGTTGTCCGACAACTTTAGGCTGTGCACGCCACACGAAAGAAGAAGAAGAAGAAGAGGCAGAGGTGTGGTTGAATAAAGTGCGGGCTGTTACCAATTGATATTTGATTGTCTATGAGGAGAGCAGATTTCCAAGGTGCAGGCTGCGATGCCCACATGTGTTCTATCCAAACTCGACTTTAGACATACTGCGCGGAAACAGGCCCTTTGGCCCACCGAGTCAGCCGTGCCAGCAATCGATTGCTCCGTACACTAACACCATCCTACACACAATTTACCGGGTCTCTGGCCTTACAGCACCAGAGACCCGGGTTCGATCCTGAATACGGGTGCTGTCTGTATGGAGTTTGTACGTTCTCCCCGTGATCTACGTGTGTTTTCTCCGGGTGCTCCGATTTCCACCCAAACGCCAAAGACGGAGAAGTTTGTAGGTTCATTGGCATCTGTAAATTGTCCCTAGTGTGTGTAGGATAGTGTTAATGTGCGGGGATCACTGGTCGGAGCGAACGGTGGGCGTAAGGGCCTGTTTCCACGCTGTATCTTTAAATTCAACTAAACTATTTTACTGACAGCCAATTAGCCTACACACCTGTACATCTTTGAAGCATGGGAGGAAACTGGAGCACCTGGAGGAAACTCACGCAGTCACGGGGAGAACATACAAACTCCATACAGACAACATCCGTGCTCAGGATCGAACCTGGGTCTCTGGCGCTGTAAATCAGCAACTCTACCGCTGCGCCATTGTGTCACCCTTAACTATCAGGCCTTTGCTAAATTCAACAGACTCACCATTTGATGACACGTGTCACCTGATGTGATGGGGCCTACAGGCTGTTTCAGGACATCTGCAAATGCACTCATTTCCTCGAGGCCCACAGTTCAGGCAATGGAGTTTCTAAACAATTGGTTTTACTGAAACTTGAGGGGACCTGATAGGGTGAATGCACAGAGATTTGTTACCCGGAGAAGGGGAATGGGGAACAAGATCACATCAGTTTAAGGTGTCTTTTTCATGCAGAGGGTGGAGGGTAAATATGGAACGAGCTGCCAGAGGGGGTTATAGTTGAGGCCGGTACTATAACAAAATTTTCAAATAAATTTGCAGGTACATGGATAGGAAAGGTTAAGGGGGATATGGACCAAATGGGACTAGTGTAGAAGGGACAGACTGGACGACTTGGACAAATTGGGTCGAAGGGCCTGTTTCCGTGCTGTTTGACTCTGACTTTATGCCTGATCCTGCATCAGCACCAATGTTACCTCTGAGCTTTGACGCTAAACGGGAACCTATATGTCCACTCCTTGACCACCCAAGACCCATGTAAATAATCTGATGTGGTCCCATCAGTATAAGTATCTTTAGACTTTCGACTTTCAAGACACAGCGTACAAACAGACCCTTCGGCCCACCGAGTCCATGCCGACCAGCAATCCCCATACATTAGCACTATCCTACACACTAGGGACAATTTACCATTTTTACCGATTAACCTACAAACCTGCACGTCTTTGGAGTGTGCGAGGAAACCGGAGCACCCGGAGTAAGCCCACGCGTTCACAGGGAGAATTTACAAACTCCGTACTGACAGCACCCGTGGCCAGGATCGAACCTGGGTCTACGGCACTGTAAGGCAGCAACTCTACCATTGTGCCACCGTGTCGCCCTGGATGAAGGATGAATAGTGAAAAAGGAAACTAGCTGCCTGCACAGAGCAGTACACGTTTTTATCAATGAATTGTGAAAGTTGTTTTTACTCTTTATGCTAAATTAATATGAGAATGAACAAACTGAAACAGTTTGCACTTGGAGGGATTTTGGTTCTTTTGCCCTCTGGAGATTTGGAATAACATGGTTTACAGAACTCAAATTACATTTTAAGAATTACTCTTCCAAGCTTGCTTCGGCGGTGTAGTGTCACATTAAGGGTCAAGATAACCACTTTATATTCGTTCAATGTTCAATTCAGGCGAGAATTGATTCTGTGGAATGAAAATGTTCTTTTGCACAAAGCTTACAGTCATAGAAAGCCGACCATACCATTTGGCCCATCACATCTGGATCATGCGGAAAATAGATTCTCAGCCTAATCCCACACTCTAGCACTGCATTTTAGCTCTGCAGTCACAGCTGTTCCAATACATTCTTGGTATATAGATACATGGACAATAGGTGGAGGAGTAGGCATTCCCTCCTTCGAGCCAGCACCGCCATTCAACGTGATCATGGCTGGTCATCCACAATCAGTACCCTGTTCCTGCCTTCTCCCCATATCCCTTGATTCCGCTAGTCCTAAGAGCGCAATCTAATGCCCTTGTCCCACTTAGGAAACCTGAACGGAAACCTCTGGAGACTTTGCGCCCACCCAAGGTTTCCGTGCGGTTCTTGGAGGTTCCCGGAGGTTTTTGTCCTCCGGCAACCACCTTCAACTAGCATCGCAACCGGCTTTGACTAAAAAATTACCGATTTTTAAAATGGAAAGCACTTTTGACCATTTGTGAGACTGACAGACACCTCCGGGAACCGCACGGAAACCTTGGGTGGGGCGCAAAGTCTCCAGAGGTTTCCATTCAGGTTTCCTAAGTGGGACAGGGCATAACTCTCTTTTGAATGCATTCAGTGAATCGGCCTCCACTGCCTTCAGAGGCAGAGAATTCCATAAATTTACAACTCTCTGGGTGAAAAAGTTTTTCCTCATCTCAGTTCCAAATGGCCTAACCCTTATTCTTGGTGGAATTAGCGTTTCTACCACTCCATCCCCTTTGGGCAGCCAATGCCATTTTCCTGTTTGCCCTCTAATCCACCCACCAATTACTTTAAAACTACAACCTTTGTTTTTGGGACACTCAACCAAGAATAATAGGCCCAGCCTATTGACTGTGTCGCTCATGGGCCGCTCATGGTTTCACCCATCTCAAGTAAGTCTCCCTCCAGCCAGCTATGTTCCAGTGGAGCCGCTGGTACTGGCCTCGATGTCTTTCCAAGGAAAGTCTTGCCTTGCTGTGCTCTAGTTAAACAGCGGAGAGAGCAGAGACGTGTGGCAGATTCACTTTGCACCAAGGCCTAGATCCAAAACAAAGAATTCAAGGCGACATAGAAGTTTCAGCCCTCACCAGTGGGGGAACGGAGAGAGGGTTGGGGGGAGGGGGGGGAGGGAGTCGAAGGTGAGGCCGACTGTGGAATGGAGGGACGTTGATCATGAGGAGCAAGGACCGGTAGAAGGGTGATGCCTCGGCTGCAGGAGGTGTCTCGGGGACACAAAGATGGCCGGGCGAGGGGAGAGACGTCGGTTCATGGCTGATCTGATCGAAGGCGACGGAGGTAGGCCCTACAGGAGCCTGGGGCGTACCTGGATCAGAATCCGCTCCAGTAAACCGAGCGTGAGGGCGGACCGGACATTAGACTTTGAAAATGGAGCCAAAACATGGCGGCATCTGCATGTGTAAATATGCAAGAAGAGGTTCACAGTGCAGTTGCACATGTGACAAATAAAGCGCATTGAACCATTGAAGTGCTGGAGTAACTATATGGGTCAGGCAGCATCTTTGGAGTACATGGACTGGTGGGCGTTTTGGGTCGGGACCCTTTAGACTGATTTGGTTTTAGTGTTGGTGAATGGGGATAACTGTTAGCTTGAATTCTTCCCATTCTTGGAATCAATAGACAATAGGTGCAGGAGTAGGCCATTCGGCCCTTCGAGCCAGCACTGCCATTCAATGTGATCATGGCTGATCATCCCCAATCAGTACACCGTTCCTGCCTTCTCCCCATATCCCCAGACTCCGCTATTTTTAAGAGCCCTATCTAGCTCTCTCTTGAAAGCATCCAGAGAACCTGCCTCCACAGACTCCACAGAATTCCACAGACTCACCACTCTCTGTGAGAAAAAGTGTTTCCTCGTCTCCGTTCTAAATGGCTTACTCCTTATTCTTAAACTGTGGCCCCTGGTTCCAGACTCCCCCAACATCGGGAACATGTTTCCTGCCTCTAGCGTGTCCAAGCCCTTAACAACCTTATATATTTCAATGAGATCTCCTCTCATCCTTCTAAACTGCAGTGTGTACAAGCCCAGCTGCTCCATTCTTTCAGCATATGACAGTCCCGCCATCCCGGGAATTAACCTTGTAAACCTATGCTGCACTCCCTCAATAACAAGAATGTCCGTCCTCAAATTAGGGGACCAAAACTGCACACAATACTCCAGGTGTGGTCTCACTAGGGCTCTGTGGAATCTTTAGTCTCTTTCTGGGAGGACAGATGGGGGTTTGAGTTAACATTTTATTCGAGAGAGAGTGCCTGCCAGTGCAATGCCCTTCCTTCTGACAGTCTCAATTGTTGCACTCAAACTCCAGTCATTGTTTGCAAAACCCCGATCACAAGGGGAGATCCTGCATTCATTTCAAACTCCCAGTACACTTGTACCAAGCTGAATACTGTCCATGCAAATGTTTCTGTACAATTCGGGAGCAGGTCTTTCTCAGGGGAGACTGGACTTCACTGCTTCACTGAGGCTCTGATCATTCTCAGGCATGTGCCCAGTTCAGCTTCGAGGCTAAATGCAGTGGGACTCTCAGAAACATTGACAACGTGCTGATGATCTGTGCTCACTAATTAGAACTAACACTTTCACTTAGGATCCGAGCTGTTACCACTCTGTGGATCTGTGCTAAAGGCAGCGAGTGGCATAATAATTAGACTCTCTTCATTAGACCTCGAATTCTTCCTCTCAGACGTTAATTAATTAATGCTGAGTTTCATCAGAGGTTTCAAATTCTTCCATGAAGATGATGCCTTAAAAACAGATTCTTGGTGTTTCGGTGTTCATCTTGTGCTGTGCATCATGCAGTGACCACTGATGTTTGCAGTTCACTCTCCGCCCTTGTTTATGTGGAACTGATTATGTTGGCTGCAGTCAATCTGCTGCAAACTGTACGCATTCATTATGAATACCATTGCAGCAGCTTCTGTCCCCTGGGCTTTATCTGATTAGGACTGTGTGGCGTTTTCATTATTAACTTGCACAAAACCTTGCTGAAGGAAGTCAGCCCTTTGCAACATCTTGAACTTGCTTCAGACGGGCAGAGACTTGTACAGAGGCTGGAGCACCAGCATCACTGGACACAGGTTTCAGTCATCGCAGGAGTGGAGCAGCAGAACCCCATCATGAGTACGAGATTCTTCGGTCGTCTCGGTCAGCTTTGCTATGTTGAGCTGGGGGTGAGGGTTAACCACCAGTGGCTAACCAAAGATGCTACATTTGGCCCATCAAGTCTACTCCACCATTCAATCATGGCTGATCTATCGTTCCCGCTCAACCCTATTCTCTTACCGTTTTCCTCATACCCCTGACACCCTTACTAATCAAATCTCTGGCATCTCTGGAGAAAAGGAATAGGTGATGTTTTGGGTTGAGATCCTTCTGCAGACGTTCGTTAAATGTATTTATTTATAGAAATGTTACAATTAGAATAAAATATTAAAGCTAAGAATTCATGCCATAAAGTCTTCGATCTCACCCAGAGATCGAAGACTTGTCAACTGAGTGCATTGCAGTATGAGGATAGATATACCTTTCGAGCGCCCATGTGGAATGACTTCTGATACAATGTTTTACTGGTCAGTGCCATTAGTTGGGAGGTAAGTGAGGAGGGAGTTGGCTGGCTTCGGTGAAGTTTTTAGAAAGCAGCAACACCGAGGAGCCTCCAGGTGCCACACTGGTGTCAAGTTGAGATGGTGCTGCTCGTGGTTGGAGTGAGCTATGATCCAACGTGGTCTCTCGAGACAGAACCGTGGTGAGGAGAGGCAGTGGACATGGAAGATGTGTCAGTAAGCTTGCAGGATATGAGTAGACACATTTGTTTGTGGGGCGAGTGGGATGTTTCTGAGGATGAGAAATACGACTGGGGAGGACACTGAATAGGAGAAGGTGGCTGACGATAGACACCAAAAGCTGGAGTAACTCCGCGGGTCAGGCAGCATCTCTGGAGAAAAGGAATGGGTGACGTTTTGGGCGGGAAGCCTTCCTCAGTGAAAGGTAGAGATGGGAGCGGGGGAAAAACTGGAGCCGAGCCATGTGGAAGGCTAGTAAGACAGATTGCAAAATGTGTTTGGTGTAAAGAAGAGGCTTATAGGAAAAGACAGAGGCAGAGAGAAAGCAAAGATGTATGGGAGGGGAGGAAGTGGTGGGGTTACTAGAACTTACACATTAGAAATTGAAGGCATGACTACCAATGGTGGGAAGATTACAATCAGGGATAACTACTAATTGATTATTTGACAATGATGGCATTCATTGCCAGGATTGAAATATCAAAATACTCAAGGGCACAGCTTTAAGGTGAGGGGCCAAGTTTAAAGGCGATGTGCAGGACAGGCTTTCTCTACACAGAGTGTGGAGAATTCCTGGGATGAACGGCTGGGGTTGGTGGTGGTGGAAGCAGATATGAGAGTAGCATTTAAGGGGCTGTAGATAGGCACGTGGATATGCAGGGAATGAAGCGATATCTGGATTATGTGCAGGCAGATAGGAGTTGGTCTTGGCAACATGCTCAGTAAAGACATTGTGGGCCAAAGGTCCTGTATCAGTGCTGGACTCTTCTATGTTCTATGTTCTATGTCTGCACCTTCTCAAATGTGAGGATCATAATAGGAACATAGAAAATGGATGCAGGAGTAGGCCATTTGGCCCTTTGAGCCAGCACCGCCATTCAATATGATCATGGCTGATCATCCAATATCAGTACCCCATTCCTGTTTTCCCATATCCCTTGATTCCTATAGCCCTAAGATGTACTGTATATCCAACTCTCCCTTGAATGCATCCAGTGAATTAGCTTCCACTGCCTCTGTGGCAGAGAATTCCACAGATTCACAAATCTGGCTGAAAAAGCTTTTCCTCATCTCAGTCCTAAATGGCCTAAATCCCTTATTCCTAAACTGTGACCACTGGTTCTGGACTCCCCCAACACGGGTAACAGAATTTTATAAGTTTCTATAAAATCCCTTCTCATCCTGCTAAAGCCCAGTCGATCCATTATTTCATCATATATCAGTCCCACCATCCCGTGAATTAACCTGGTGAACCTACGCTGCACTCCCTCAAATTTCTAAATCTTCTAAATTCCAGTGACTATAAGCCATTATATCAATATAATGGTGAATGTTCCCGGGACTCATGGGCTACTGATTGCAAAAACATTGCCTGGATTTTGTATCTCCCTGGACCAGTGTAACACAGGGTACTTATAGAAACATAGAAACATAGAAAATAGGTGCAGGAGGGGGCCTTTCGGCCCTTCGAGACATGACCGCCATTCATTGTGATCATGGCTGATCGTCCGCTATCAATAACCCGTGCCTGCCTTCTCCCCATATCCCTTGACTCCACTAGCTCCTAGAGCTCTATCAAACTCTCTCTTAAATCCATCCAGTGATTTGGCCTCAACTGCCCTCTGTGGCAGGGAATTCCATAAATTCACAACTCTCTGGGTGAAAACGTTTTTTTCTCACCTCAATCTTAAATGACCTCCCCTTTATTCTAAGACTGCGGTCCCTGGTTCTGGACTCGCCCAACATTGGGAACATTTTTCCTGCATCGAGCTTGTCCAGTCCTTTTATAATTTTATATGTTTCTATAAGATCCCCCCTCATCCTTCAAAATTCCAGTGAAGACAAGCCGTCTTTTCAATGTTTCCTCATATGACAGTCCCACCATCACAGGGATCAATCTCGTGAACCAACACTGCATTGCCTCAATCACAAGGATGTCCTTCCTCAAATTAGGAGACCAAAACTGTACACAATACTCCAGATGTGGTCTCACTAGAGCTTATGTAGGTACTTGTAATAGGTCGCCTCATTCTTCCTATCAAATATCCAGCAGTTGGAGCTATAAACCCAATGCACAATTCAATGAAGCAGACACAGTATACTCACTCTATACTCATGATTGTGTAGCCGGTCATAGTGCGAACTTCATCATGCTGGCAACCAAATTTCATTCAGACCGAAAGGTCTGAATGACAATAAAGGTTTTCCTAATTCCTAATTCCTAATCAACCCACTCGGTTGATTTTTTTTCATTTTATTTTTACTTTTTTTTAATGGCCAATTTCAGATCGGGAATCCCTGTCCTGCTTCGCATGTGAAAATTATTGTATATGATGTTTTTGGGAGCAAGTCATCTTTCAGGCATTCAGGAAGACACACAAAAAAAATCCATTCTCAGGAGCAGAACCTTTCTGTACAAAAATATTGGTCTCAAACTTCATCAACAGTGTGGCACTGTGGTTCAGTGGTAGAGCTGCTGCCTTACAGCGTCAGTGTTCGATCCTGACCATGGGTGCTTGTCTGCACGGAGGGTTTGTACGTTGTCCTCGTGAATCTGCGTGGGTTTTCTCCGAGATCTTCGGGTTCCTCCCACACACCAGAGACATGCAGGTTTGTAGGTTAAATGGCTTGGTGTCAATGTCCAATTGTCTCTAGTGTGTGTAGGATAGTGTTAGTGTGTGGGGATTTCAGGTTGAGACCCTTCTTCAGACTGAGAATCAGGGGGCATTGAGTGTGCAGCTTGGTTGAAAACATAGCTTCCGAGATGTGCAGACTGCTTAATGTTGTGCTCACATCAGCAAGATCCTTAACGTTGCAGCATTTTAACAAGAATTCTTGAAAGGTACATAGATATCATGGCACTGTAATGATCTATGGATTATTATACAGCCATCTTCACCACCATTACTGACAAAATCACCCCTGAATAATGGAACAAAATATCCAGCAGTTGGAGCTACAAACCCAATACACAATTCAATGAAGCAGACACGGTATACTCACTCTATACTCATGACTGTGTAGCCGGTCATAGTGCAAACTCCATCATCAAGTTTGCCGATGACACCACTGTGGTTGGACGAATCACAGATGGGGACGAGTCAGAGTATAGAAGTGAGATTGACCGACTGACCAAATGGTGCCAGCACAACAACCTGGCTCTCAACATCAGTAAGACCAAGGAACTGATTGTGGACTTTGGCAGGGGAAGCATGAGGACCCACAATCGTGTTCATATCCATGGGACGATGGTGGAGAGGGTCAATAGCTTCAAATTCCTGGGCGTGCATATTTACGAAGTTCTCTCCTGGACCCAGCCCACCGATGCAATTGTAAAGAAAACCCATCAGCGACTCTACTTCCTGAGAAGATTACGGAGATTCGGCATGTCGAAGAGGATTCTCCTAAACCTCTACAGGTGCACGGTAGAGGGCATTCTGACCGTTGCATTGTGGCCTGGTTCGGCAACTTGAACGTCGAGGAGCGAAGAAGACTACAAAAAGGTGTGACCACTGCCCAGTCCATCACCGGCTTTGACCTCCCCACCGTCGAAGGGATCTATCACAGTCGCTGCCTCAAAAAGGCAGCCAAAATCATTAAGGACCTACACAATCCTGGCCACACACTTATCTCACCATTGCCATCAGGAAGAAGGTACAGGAGCCTGAAAACTGTAATGTTCAGGTTCAGGAACAGCTTCTTCCCCACAGCCATCAGGCTATTAAACACAACTACGAATAAGCTCTGAGCTCTGGACTGCAAAAGACTATATTATTATTGCCTATATTTGTTATTTTTTTCTCTTCCCCCATTATGTACTATGTTTACATATTCACATATTCGGTTGTGCTGCAGCAAGTAAGAATTTCATTGTCCCATCCGGGACATATGACAATAAAACACTCTTGACTTGGTAGTCCTTTTCTCCACAGATGCTGCCTGACCCACTGAGTTACTCCAAACTACTTTTTGTGTCTATCTTCGGTTTAAACTAGCATCTACATTTCCTTCCTAACTCAATGGTTAATCTTCAATGAAGGCATCTTAAACTCTATTCCTGAAATGATGTTGATTGCGCCCATCCCACTGTGGAGCCCAACATGCAACATTGAAGATAAACTTTCTTGGGGTCAGGAGGCTGTCTTATTCTTGCTATTAAGGGAGTGCAGCGTAGGTTTGCAAATTTAATTCCCGGAATGGCGGGATTGTCATATGCTGAGAGAACGAAGCGGCTGGGCTTGTACACTCTGGAGTTTAGAAGGATGAGAGGGAATCTCATTGAAACATATAAGATTGTTAAGGGCTTGGACATGCTAGAGGCAGGAAACATGTTCCCGATGTTGGGGGAGTCCAGAACCAGGGGCCACTGTTTAAAAATAAGGGGTAAGCCATTTAGAACGGAGACGAGGAAACACTTTTTCTCACAGAGAGTTGTGAGTCTGTGGAATTCTCTGCCTCAGAGGTCGGTGGAGGCAGGTTCTGGATGTTTTCAAGAGAGAGCTAGATAGGGCTCTTAAAAATAGCGGAGTCAGGGGATATGGGGAGAAGGCAGGAACAGGGTACTGATTGGGGATGATCAGCCATGATCACATTAAATGACGGTGCTGGCTCGAAGGGCCGAATGGCCTACTCCTGCGCCTATTGTCTATTGTCTATTGTCTAAAGGCCATTTTCTGGTCTCCACACGTAAAAATGGAATATGTTTCTCATCCCAACATGCCGCGTGTAACTGGGTGTTTTTAATGAACTTTCAATGTATGCAGGGATCTGTAGGGATGACCACAGGACCTATTGATGCAAGGCACAAGCAGGCTGGAGATTAATTGGACCGCATCAATTATCTGGTTCTCCAAGCCCCTGTAGTGTTGTTGTCAAAAGGTCACCACATTAGGAACAAGCGTAGTGCTGCTAAATCTATTATTCTCCCAACAGCCTTTGAAGTGTTAATGTCAGAATCATCACAGATGTCAAACTCATTCACTGCCATATAAAATGCAGATAAATTCAAACTTCCCCCGTCTACATAGGTACACGGTGGCGCAACGGTAGAGTTGCCGCCTTAGAGCGCTTGCTGCACCAGAGACTCGGGTTCGATCCTGACTACGGGTGCTGTCTGTACGGAGTTTGTACGTTCTCCACGTGGCTTGTGTTGGTTTTCTCCGAGATCTTCGGTTTCCTCTCACAAAGGCATACAGTATCGTGGGTTAATTGGCTTGGTATAAATGTAAATTGTCCCTAGTGTGTGGAGGATAGTGTTAATGTGTGGGGATCGCTGGTCAGTACGGATGCTTCCGTGCTGCATCTCTAAACTAAACTAAATATAAAAGTGTGTGTGTTTCTGTGTGTATATGCCTTCCCTCACAGTGGGGACCATTGTGGGGGGATGTTTTATGTTAAATTTCTTTAAAATGGTACGTTGTATTCTTATTAATGTTCTGCAATGGCAACTTGAATCTCACTACACCAATTGGTGTATGTGGCAATAAATTAACCTTTGAACCTTTGATATGCAAGGAACCAGCTATCTGATAGATCTAGGTAGTTTGGTGAGAAGGCCACCAGTTGGGGAAGGTGGCTACTGACCATTGTGGTCAGCAGATGAGTGCGTGTAAGCTCAGTGGGTGGAGGGGTGGATGCTGGTGGTGACGAATGGTGCGTTTGCGGTGGTTGCAGGTCGCGGTGCGGCAGATGCAGCCGCGGGAGGCCCGACAGCAGTCGGGTGAGCGAGCTGATCGAGCGCAGCTTGCGGCAGCTGCATGGAGCGGTGGTGGAAGGAGCCGACGGTATCGCGCTGGCCCAGGCCGACCCTTACTTCATCAATTCAGTGCCACCAGGACATCGAGCCTTAAAGCGAGAAAAAATAAGAAATTTCATTTTTTTCAGAGACTTGGAGGTTCAAAGATGGTGCTGGAACATGGTGGCTCTGCCATCAGTCCCAGAAGAGGAACTATTATACACACCGTAGCCTACTTAGTGGCCTGGTAACTCCGTTTTTTGGGCTGCATCTATGGAGAAAAGGGATAGGTGACGTGTTTCGGGTCAGGACCCTTCTTCAGACTGAAAAAGAGTCCCCACCCAAAACAACACCTTTTCTTTTTATCCTGGTGGAAAATCATTTTAACTCCCCTTCCCATTCCCACACTGACCTTTCTGTCCTGGGTCTCTTCCACTGAATGAGGCCACACGCAAATTGGAGGAACAGCACCTTATATTTCTCCTGAGTAGCTTACAACCCTGCAGTATGAACATTGATTAATTTCAAGTACCTCCTGCATTCAATCCCCTCTCCACTCTTCCCCCACCTTAGTCATTCCACCAGCTCCACTGTTCGCATCCTTGTATCCGTCTTGGTATCGCACCTTCCCCAGCCAACAATGCGCCATTATGGGCTCCACCCTTCCCGAGGTCATCTTTCGCCGGCCCTGGTTTGTTCTGGCCTTTTCTCGCCTCCAGTTTATTTCTAATCCCCCCCCTCCCTCCCCCCCATCCCCCTCTCCACCATCCCCCTCCCCTCCCCCTCCCCCTCCCCCTCCCCCTCCCCCCCCCATCCCCCTCCCCTCACCTCACCTTTACTCTCAGTCTGAAGAAGGATTCCGAGCCGAAACTTCACCTATTCCTTTTCTCCGGAGATACTGCCTGACCTGCTGAGTTACTCCGGCCTTTTGCGTCCATCTTCAGTATTCACAGTGTATGGTTTGACTGGACTTTAATGCGGTAAGAAGAAGCATTTCAGTGTATCTCAATAAGTAAACTAAACCTAAAGAAATGAAGGTGAACAAAGTTGGCTCTGCAACAGGAGAGTGATGGTGGAAGATTGTTATTGTGATATGAACCCTGCAACCAGGTCTGTACCACATGGTTCTATGCTGGGACCCTTGTTGTGTGTTATATGCTTTAATGATCTGGATATAAATGTAGGAGGTATGAATTGTAAGTTTGCAGATGACATAAAAATCAATAGTGTTGTTGATAGTGGAGGATGTCTGCTGGCTGCAAGAGGATATTGATCAATGGTAAGATAGAGAGAATAATGGCAGGTGAGATTTAATACTGACAAGTAAGCTGATGTGCTTTGTGAGAACTAATAAGGATGGAATTGACACAATGAATGGTCGGGCTGTAGAGGGTATTGAGGAACGGAGGGATCTCAGTGGACAGTTCCATAGATGCATGAAAGAAGGCATTTGGGATTCTTGCCTTCATTGGATAGGGCTAAGCAGAGGTATCTAAAACTAGAGGGCATAGGATAACTTATGGCGGCAGAGTTGCTGCCTTACAGCGCCAGAGACCCGGGTTCGATCGTCACTAAGGGTGCTTGTCCTTACGGAGTTTGAACGTTCTCCCCGTGACCGCGTAGGTTTTTTTCTGGGTGCTCCGGTTTCCTCCCACATCTCAAAGACGTGCGGGTTGGTAGGCTAATTCAACTCTGTACGGACAGCACCCGAAGTCAGGAGTGACCTCGGATCTCTGGCGCAGTGAGGCAGCAACTCTAACGCTGTGCCACCGTGCCACCCTAGTGCATTAAAATGGGTTAGGATAGGGTCAATGTCAAAATGAGCAGTTGCATGGTGGGCCGAAGGACCAGCTTCTGTGCTGTATCTCACTCTGACGATGATTCCAGCGTTGGGAACTGATATGTCTCCCTGTCAGCATGTTTGCCAGTATGGCTTCCTCTCCCCACTCCCAACCCCCTTCCTCCCTTCCCCCCTCATCGCAACACTGCTCCCTTACTCCCTGACCTGGGGCAAGCTGGAGAGACAGTAAGAGCTGGCGGCTTTCAGCCCATTGTGCTGGTGTGACTGGGCTTACACCTGAAGCCCTGCCAGGCACGGGTAACATTATCGGCTGCATCACTCGCCCTGCACAAAGGTATAGCAATGATCGATTTCAGCCTGTGGAAGCCTCCGACACGAACAGCACGAAACACAGCACCAAAGGCATCAAACTCAGCAGCCGGCCGCGTTCACCTCTGTTAGCTGAAGGAAGCTCTTCAATTATTCAGCTGATCAGGCAGTAGAGTCTCGAGGTTACCAACTCGGTCTGATCATGGCTGCTACCTGGCTGGGAAGATGAATGAGGATCGGTGGTGGGGAAACACATAGTCTCCAGTGGGCAGGGGTGAGTTTCGCTGAGAGCTGTGGAATAACACGGTGCAAACGTTACACCATCGTCTGCCCCTCTCGCCACGTACTGCAGATAAAGAGGCAGAGTGGTGTCGGAGCAAGATAATTGCCTCCTCAGCCCTGATCCCAACAGTCTACTCCAGCATCCAGACAGGTAAGCTTTGAATCCATTTCCTTTTGAAAAAGATTCTGTATACAGGTTCCTGAAAGGAATAGAGATAGCTGGATAATACATTCATTCGTGACTCCGCCACGAATTAGACCCACAATCCTAACAGCAGTGTTTATGCTGACACCAGGAAATCAAAACAGAAAATGCTAGGAGTAGATTTAATCACTTGTTTTTTTTTGCACAATCTTTACTTTTCTGTCTTGGAGAATTGATGTGTAATTTATGTATAACTTATTTGTGTGTTACTTTTTGTGTCTTATCTGAGACAGTGATGCTGCCGCAAGCAAGATCTTTGTTGTATTGTACCCTACTTCGTATTGTACCTTGAAGCAATGATCAGGAAAACACACCTTAGAAGGCTTCGGAAGTTCGGCGTGTCCCCTACAACTCTCACCAACTTCTACAGATGCAAAATAGAATGCATTTTATTGAGATGCATCACGGCATGTTTTGGGAACAGCTCCATCCATGCCCATAAGAAATTGTAGCATATTGTGGACGCAGCCCAGACCCTCACACAAACCAACCTCCCTTCTATTGACTCCTCCATTTATACCTTACGGTGCCTCAACTCGGCCAGCAGCATAATCAAGGGCGAGTCACTCCCTGGCTACTCCCCCCTTCTCCTCTCACCTATCAAGCACAAGGTTTAGAAGAAAACGCACACCTCCAGATTCAGGGACAATTTCTTGGCAACTGGACCATCCTACCGCATCCAGAGAGCAGTGCTGAACTACTATCTACCTCTTTGGTGACCCTCGGACGATCCTCGATTGGACTTTGCAGGCTTTACCTCGCACTAAATGTTATTCCCCTATCATGTATCTGTACACTGTAAATTGCTCGATTGTAATCATGTAATATCTTTCTGCTGACTGGTCAGCATCTAACAAAAGCTTTTCACTGTACCTCGGTACACGTAACAATAAAGTGAAATTGAAACTGAAACTGAAACCGTACATGTTGATGAGACAATAAATTTGCCTTCGTTTGACTTAAAGATTGTGTATGTATTATGAAGGGGTCTAAACCTGAAGCACTAATTGTTAACGTATCCACAGGTACTGTGGAATTAGAGAGAGTTGGTGTTCAGATCTGGGACCCTTCATTGCAAATGTAAAAGAAATAAATAAATTGGTTTTGGTGGCAAAGACATCTTCATCCTCACATCTTCATCTTAGTCTAGTGAGGAAGATTGAAGTGAACAAAGAGAACATTTTTTGGGTAAGTTTCCACCATTTTGTTCATTTTATTTCAGATTTCCAGCATTGCATTTTTCCATTTTCCTTTCCCACTGGGAATGTGGCTTGTTGAGGCAGTCATAGGCACACTGACAGATCCAGGACAGTCCCGTTCCATGGAGGGATGAAGAATGGTCCCGGAGCACTGGTTCGGACATGGAGCGTTACAAAGGCAATGTGTGGTGGTGTGGTGGGTTCCCCTTTGTCACGGCCCATGTCCGAATCACTGCCCCGCGTCCCAGGTTATGGAAGCAGCCTGGGGAGAAGGGGTGTGGAGAACGGGGAGGGGAATGAGAGGAGTTTCCCCTTTGGCCAATGTATGTTCCCGTGCAAATAACTGCTGGCAACCGCTCGGAGAATACCCACGATGGCTGGGTTAGCAACCAGGTCCTGAACTAATCCAGGTAACTCACAGTGGGGCATTTGCCCGTTAGGATTATAACCAACACATTAGGGGCAGCAACATTAGAGTTGCTCTCTTACAGCTCTTAGTACCAGAGACCAGCATTCGATCCTGACTACGGGTGCTGCCTGTACGGAGTTTGTTCGTTCTCCCCGTGACCACGTGGGTTTTCTCTGAGATCTTCGGTTTCCTCCCACACTCCAAAGACGTACAGGTTTGTAGTTTAATTGGTTTTTAGATTGTGCATCTCTGACTGAAACTGTTCAACAGCTAAAGTTCACTACCTGCTGTCTTGATCTGATGCCCACAAGCTTCTTTAAAAATATTTTTAACAGTGTTACACCAGAAGTGCTGAACATAGTAAACAATTCCCTTCAATTGGGGCATTTTCCCAAAGACTTAAAAGCAGTGATCAAGCCCCTATTGAAGAAGCCTAATCTGGATGCCTCAGCTATGAGCAGCTACAGGACCATATCTAATTTAGCATTTCTGGCAAAGATCATTGAAAGGGTAGTTTACCAACAAATTCACTGCTTTATGATCCAAAACAATATTTTTAATGTTTTCCAGTCGGGATTTCGGCCACATCACAGCACTGAGACTGCACTTACTAAGGTCCTAAATGACATACATCTAAACAGTGATGCATCAAAAGCTTCAGTTTTGGTACTGCTAGATCTCAGTGCTGCTTTTGATACGGTGGACAATAACATACTGCTTGACAGACTGGAGAAGTGGGTAGGACTCTCTGGTTCTGTGCTGGACTGGTTCAAATCCTACTTGAAAGATTGGGATTATTTTGTTTCCCTTGGTAATTAAGAATCAGAACGTACAAAACTCACATGCGGGGTTCCTCAGGGCTCCATTCTTGGACCCATTTTGTTCAATATTTACATGCTCCCCCTAGCTCAGATCATAGAGTATTTTAACATATCCTACCATACCATGCCGATGACACACAACTTTATATCGCAGTGTCACTACATGACCATAGTCCCCTACACTCACTGAGTCAGTGTGTCAAACCAATCAATGAGTGGATGAACCAGAACTTCCTCCAAACAAGACAGAAATTATTGTCTTTGGTCCCAAAAATACAAGGCTAGAGATGAGTGCTCAACTTGACTCAATCGCACTGAAAACCACAGACAAAGCCAGAAACCTTGGTGTAGTTATGGACTCGGATGTGAATTTTAACAGCCATATAAAGACCATTACTAAATCTGCCTATTACCATCTACAAAACATTGCAAGAATCAAGGGATTTCTGTCCGAAGAAGACACTGAAAAAGTTGTTCATGCATATATCTTCAGTAGGTTAGATGATTGTAATGGCATCTTTACAGGTCTCAGTAAAAAATCAATTAAACAACTGCAGCTTATCCAGAATGCCGCTGCCAGAGTCTTGACCAACACCAAGAAAATGGACCACATTACGCCTGTCCTTAAATCTTTGCACTGGCTCCCTGTGTGTAAAAGGATAGATTTTAAAATTCTGTTACTGGCCTAAATGGTCTGGGTCCAAAATACATCTCTGACCTAACTTGTTGTATCTGAGGCACCTAGACTCCTCAGGTCTTCAGGGACAGGTTTACTCTGTGTTCCCAGGGTCAGAACTAAAAAGGCTGAAACAGCGTTCAGTTTCTATGCTTCACACCTGTGGAACAATCTCCCTGAACACCTGAGGTGTGCACAGACAGTAAGCTCATTTAAATCAGGCCCAAAAACACTGTTGTTTACTGTAGCTTTTCCATAACCCAACATGCAGGTAATCTTAACCTTCTAAACTTAACCCTTTTATGTGCTTTTAAAATTGTTTTATTGTTTTAGTGACTTTGTTTTACTATTCATGCATTTGTCGTATTGCTTGTTTTGTAACTTTTGATTATTGGCTATTTTGTTGTCCTGTGTTGTTTGGTTGTTCTGTTGTCTTTTTACTATGTTATTCTTTTGGGTTTTTTTCCCTGTAAAGCACTATGAATTGCTGCTTGTACGAATGGTGATATATATATAAATTTGCCTTGACTTGCCTTTCTATCAATATAAATTGTCCCTAGAGTGTGTAGGATAGTGTTAATGTATGAGGATCTCTGGGTTGGCTCAGACTCAGTGGGCCGAAGGGCCTGTTTCCGCACTGTATCTCTCACGGGGAGAACATAAAAACTCCGTACAGACAAGCAAGGACCCATAGTCGGGATCGAACCTGGGTGTCTGGCGCTGTAAGGCAGCAAGAAGATGTAATGTAAATCCAGTAATATCGTCACATGCTGAAGATATTCATCAAAAACTGCTCGTGTAAAACGGCACAGATTTTTCTGCGTCTCCATGGCAATATATGGAAGTGGAGGGAAACACAGATGAATTGACTCGGGCAGCATGGAAACAAGCTCCTCAGCCCGCTGAGTCCACGGTGACCCTCAAACACCCATTTGCACTAATCCTAGATGAACCCCATTTTATTCCCCCCACACTCCCATCGCTTCTGGTACCCACTACACTCAGGGCAATTCACAGTGGCCAATGAACTCACCAACCCACATGCCTCGGGATGTGGAAGGAAACTGGAGCACCCGATTACAGGGATGAACCTTATGACAAGGTGGAGCCCTTGAGAGCTTTGACATGATCTGGATGCAGCAACACTTCTGTTGACGCTAATGTTTTGGGACCACGGGGATGGAAAGAATCGTGTCTTGAATGGGATGGATGTAAGGGCTGAATCCCTGTGGTGAGGTGGACTTGACTGCCCTTGGGATAAGGGTAGTATTTGGCCAGATGTATCAAGAAACCTGTAGAAAATTGGAATCAAAGGTAAAACATTCCAATGGCCTGAGTGATACCTAGCACAAAGGAAGGATCATTTTATTATGATTTTTGAAATTCATTCACCATGCCCCAGGAGGGTTTCAAACCGAAACGCCACCTATTCCTTCTCTCCAGAGATGCTGCCTGACCCGCTGAGTTACTCCAGTGTTTTGTGTTGACTATGCCCCAGGGTATCACTGCAAGAGTGATCCCCCAGGGCCGATCATCTGCAGCTGTTTAATCGTTAACCTTCCTTCCCTCAGGCCTGCTTGCAGCAAGTCCTGGGCACCATCCATGCATGGGTTGATATATGACGAGTCAGACAAGAGCACCTCCATCAAGTAGTCATATGCTTGACTTTCCCTGCAACGTCCACCATTTCTTGATTAGTGCGGGTGTCAGGGGCTACGGGGAGAATGGGGTTGAGAGGGAAAGAAATATCAGCCATGATTGAATGGCAGAGTAGACTTGATGGACCGAATGGCCTAATTCTGTTTCAATAACTTATGAACTTATGAACCACCTACATCCCATGGTCATAGCTGCACAGAAAGCCAAGTGGACCAGCCTCTTAAATACTCATGACCAGCCAAATGACCGAGATATTCGTTTTCCTCCAATACTCCAAAGACATACAGGTATATAGATCAACTGGCTTGGGGTAAGTGTAAATTGTCCTTAGTAAGTGTAGAATAGTGTTGGTGTGTGGGGATCATTGGTCGGTGCGGAAGGAGTGGGCCACAGGGCCAGTTTCCGCGCTGTATGTCTAAACTATACTAAACTAAAGTAAACAAGTCAGAGATTGGTTATCCTGCAGTTAGTTGCTCACTTTCTTTCCCCACCTCCCAAGGCACACGACAGGAATACTCTCTATCTGC
This sequence comes from Raja brachyura, assembly GCA_963514005.1. The sequence goes on along the minus strand of OY740801.1, from coordinate 15,352,957 downwards.
CTGGATGAGCACAGCTTTAAAGGTTTCAGGTTTGACATCATCTAGGACCAAGCAGCGTGCTTGATGTGCATCCTGTTTACCAGCCGAGCCATTCACTTCCTCCCCCCCACCCTGGCACAGAGCAATGTAAAGTGCACCATCTACAGAGTGTAGCACACTAACTTGCCTAGGCTATTCTTCCTAACCCAGGGTCTATATCCCCTGAAGTACAAGGGAAGCAGGTGCATGGAACATCACCACCTGCTGTTCGTTTCCAAGCTGAACTCCATATTAACTCGCAACTGTTTCGCAGGTCCTTCATTATTGTGGGACCTGTATCCAAGGGGAACACTTATCAATGTACTGTGGCAGCATGTTCGCCAGAAGGACTACAGCAGTTCAAGGAGGATTATCACTGCCATCTCAAGGGCAATTGATGAGAGGCATTAAATGCCTTGCAAGCAACACAGATTTTGCACATTAATGTAAACTAAGGACCAGACGCTGGTTAGTGCAGTAGTTATTGGAATGTCATAGTGATGACATTTTGTACACGCTAGAGGCAGGAAACATGTTCCCGATGTCGGGGGAGTCCAGAACCAGGGGCCACAGTTTAAGAATAAGGAGTAAACCATTTAGAACGGAGACGAGGAAACACTTTTTCTCACAGACAGTGGTGAGTCTATTGAATTCTCTGCCTCAGCGGGCGTGGGAGTAGGTTCTCTGGATCCTTTCAAGAGAGAGCTAGATAGGGCTCTTAAAAATAGCGGAGTCAGGAGATATGGGGGGAAGGCAGGAACGGGGTACTGATTGGGGATGATCAGCCATGATCACATTAAATGGCGGTGCTGGCTCGAAGGGCCGAATGGCCTACTCCTGCACCTATTGTCTATTGTCTATTGAAATTGACAATAAATGATGTAACTAACAATTGTTAATACCTGGACATGGGTTTTGAAATGAGATCTTGTGCTTGTCACTCCTATGGAGCCGGGTGTTGGTTATGACAAACCCAACCTCCAAACATTTTATCAACAGAAGAATCTGTTGGAATTCTTCTTCTCTACTCCTTCTTAGCTTGTCCCGATATCCCCCATAGTTGTGTTCCTTCTCTGTGTTGAAGTCATGTTCAGTTTGTCTCCCTCAGCGGGGGGGGGACGGGACACACTAAAATTTACTCAGGGTGAGAGTGGAAGCCCTCCTTGGCCTCATCCAATGTTTCCAGGGTTGGGGCATGGCCTTGATGACCAAAGCATATTGGTTCTGGCGTGGAGTGAGCTGCAAGGTGGTCTTGCTGTTCAAGGGGAGTCACTGAGATCTTGAACGAGCTCTGCCTGTGAAGAGGACGTTAATCATCGGCTTTGGTTCTCCAGGAGATAGTGTGGTGACCATAATGTTTTTTGAACAGCCAATTCCTGTCCATCTCATCTTGCTAGGTGTGGTAATGTCAAAGTCAAGGCAGAAGATGAGGAGATATAGTTTGGGAGATAGTGCTGGGGATTGTTTGACGTACCCTACAAAGAGGCTGGCACAGCTGGGGCCCATTTTAGTGCCCATGGCCCATGGATTTGGAGGATATGAGAAGAGTTGAAGGAGAAGTTGTTGAGAGTTCAGAGATAGAGTTTGGGGACAGGGTCAGTGTATGCCTGGAACAGGCGGAGAGAGAGTTTAGGGATCGAAACTCTACCTGAAACAGCACCCGAGTCTGTAGACCCAAAACGTCACCCATTCCTTCTCTCCAGAGATGCTGCCTGACCCGCTGAGTTAGTCTAGCATGTTGTATCTATGTTCCACAACACCAACATCAAAGCCACGTTCTGATTCTGTCCGGTTGGGATAGTCCATCAGGATCCTGATGTTCCATTATTGTGAGATCTGTATCCTGGAATACCTTCTCCAACAGCTCTGTGGGAGCATGTTCACCTGAGGAGCTATAGTGCTTCATGGAGGATCATAACACACCTCAAAATGGAGTGGAAGTTGCCTTAACATGGAGCTACCGACCAAAATGTACCAACGATACTAATCCCATTTACCCCATTCTAACCCCATTTGATGTAGTGCAGAGCAAATATTCTGAAGGGGGAGACTGAAGAATGGTTCTGACCTCAAATGCCTCCTATACTTTTTCTCCAGACATGCTCGCTGACCCGCTGAGTTACTCCAGCATTTTGTGTCTATCTTCAGAGCAAATATAGAGCCAGACTCCTGGAAACCACCCACACTTGATACAATACCCCTTAGGCAAACTGAAGGAGTCACCTGAAAAACAAGTTTAATAAAACGCATTGAAGCATACTTGATTTGAGTGGCTTGGTAATATGATTATCGTCAAATGCATCAGACAAGGAACGCTGTACATTTAGTTGTTTAATTATTGTTTTCAAGTGAACAACATTGAAGTAATTTGTACACGGTTATTTCTGTTGTAATGTTATTGGAAATTAGGTTTCAAGTGACAGGTACATTAAACGGCAGAAAGAACGTGCCGAGATAAGCAAAAACATTTGGTTGAGCATGGGGGTTGGAAGTTGACGTTCTTGTGATGAAATCTCCAGAAATATTTCAAACCAGAATTGGCAATCTCAGCCCACCACTAAACCAGATGGATTTGGAAGACAGAGTCCATGGGATTCTAAAGGAAAAACATCTCCGTTATATAGTTGGGCAATTCATGTCATATTTCCCCTCGATTCTCTAAATTCAAGTTTCAAGTTTACATTTGTTGTCACTGCACCAATTGGTACGGTGAGATTTGGGTTACCATACAGCCATGCGAATAAAAATAATACAACACACGATAGAGTTTAACATGAACATCCCCATACAGTGGAATCAGCGTTTCCCACTGTGAGGTAGGGCAACAAAGTTCTGTCATCTTCCTCATTGTTCACCCGTGGTCGTGACCTTTGAGCACTCTGCAGTCGCCACTACAGACCCTCTCGCGGCCGGGATGATGGAACTCCGACGTCGGAACGAAGAGCACACTCAGCGGCATGGAGCTTCCGAATCGGACACCTCCCACTGGAGATCGCGGCTCCCGAAGTCTACAGGCCGAGCTGGGTGGAGATTCCACACCAGCGGCCCTCGGCAAAGGGATCCCAGGGCTCCGCGATGTTAAGGTCAGCGCCGTCCGCGGCTGGAAGCGCCGCAGACCACACTCTCCACGGTGTCAAGGTCGGCAGTCCCAGCAGTCCGGAGCTCCACACGGCGACCCCAGTAAGGCATCGCCCGCTCCGCGATGGCACCTCAGGGCTGCGCCGCTGCTGAAGCTGCAGCTCTGGCCGGTCCCCGGCAGGAAAGGCCGCGCCAATCCAGATGGTAGACGCGAGGAGGGGGCGATGATGCGGCTTGGAGGAAAGACGAATCCTCGACCAGGTAGTGACTGTGAAAAACAGTTTCCCCTTCCCCACCATCCCCCTATCCCCCACATAAAAAGACCAAAATACATACAAAACTAAACTTTTTGACTAAAAACAAAAAAAAAAGAATGAAAGGACAAACAGCTGCAGGCTCATCTCTAACAAATGGACTTTGAGAAGAAAATGTCATAATTAGCTCGTAATGCAATTTAGTTTTAAGACTATACTTGAGGACACTAACCTAAAGGCTCTAGAGTGTGTTATAAACATTTCACAAGGATGGTAACAAAACGGAGGACATATTCATTAGGAAAATCTATATAAATTGTGGCTCTTCATAATAAAAAATCAAGCAGCGATAGAGTTGCTGCCTGACAGCGCCAGAGACCCGGGTTCCATCCTGGCCACGGGTGCTGTTTGTACGGAGTTTGTACGTTCTCCCTGTGACCGTGTGGGTTTCCTCCAGGTGCTCCGGTTTCCTCCCACATCCTAAAGACGTTAAGGTTTACACCTCACGCTGCCTCGGCCAGGCCAGCAGCCCAATCAAGGACGAGTCCCACCCTGGCCACTCCCTCTTCTCCCCTCTCCCATCAGGTAAAAGGTATGGAAATGTGAAAACGCACACCTCTGGATTCAGGGACAGTTTCTTCCCAGCTGTTATCGACTGAGCCATCCTACCGCAACCAGAGCACAGTGCTGAACTGCTATCCACCTCATTGTTGACCCTTGGACTATCCTTGATTAGTGAGGATGTCAGGGGTTATAGGGAGAAGGCAGGAGAATGGGGTTAGGAGCAGGGCCATCTTAACAGCATTATAGTTCCCCGGGCAAAGCAGTGCACTGGGGCTCTTACACTTTATGCCGAATCAAATATGCCGTCATGCACTTACGATGTTCTTCTCCATTTTCATGTTCTACAATAACATTGTCCAATACATAGATTAGCATGGGGCCCCTACGCTCAATTGCCCATGCGTTAAGACAGCCCTGGTTAGGAGGGAGAGATAGATCAGCCATGATTGAATGGCGGGGTAGACTGGATGGGCCGAAGGGTTCGGCTTTGCGTTTGCAAGGAAGATTATTTGCAAGTCATTAATGTTGTTTGTCGCGGAGGAGCAGGTGCGGTAAGTGGATAATGTGGAATGATTTGCCCAGCCTGATATGATTCATATCTCTGATCAGCACCAGATTCAGTTATGAGTTTTATTGTGCCCCGTAGCGGCTTTTCTTTGGCCGTGTTATTTGCAATTTCTACTGAATCAAAACCTTTCAGCAATGCAGAATTATTTAATAAGTCAGTGGAGCAGAACGGTGAGCCGTGACGGAGGGACACGGCAGAGTCAGACATAGCAAATTGGGAGCAGCAAAAAAAATGAGGAGCAGAGACGGCTTCACCCAAGACTGCAAAAAAATTGCAGAGAATTGTGGACGCAGCCCAGACCATCACCCAAACCGACCTCCTTTCCATTGGCTCCATTTACCACTCACGCTGCCTCGGCAAGGCCCTCAGCATCATCAAGGACGAGTCGCACCGCGGCCACTCCCTCTACCCCCCTCTCCCATCGGCCAAAAGGTTTAGAAGTATGAAAACGCACACCTCCAGATTCAGAAACAGTTTCTTCCCAGCTGTTATCAGGCAACTGAACCATCCTACCTACAACTAGAGAACTGTCCTGAGCTACTGTCTACCTTGTTGGAGATCTTTGATCGGACTTTACGGGACTTTATCTTGCACTAAACGTTATTCATGCTATTCCCTTTATCATTTATCTGTACACTATGAATGGCTGGATTGTAATCATGTAATGTCATTCTGCTGACTGGTTAGCACGCAACAAAAGCTTTTCACTATACCTGGGTACACGTGACAATAAATTAAACTCAAACTAAATTCAAACTCAAACTCAACTCCAATGGTCTGGGTTCAATCCTGACCTTGGTTGCTGTCTGTGTGGAGTTTGCACATTCTCATAAGGTCATATGATCATAAGGGATGGTCGTAGAAATAGGCCATTCGGCCCATCTTGTCTACTCCACTATTCAATCATGGCTGATCTATCTCTTCCTCCTAACCCCATTCTCTGCCTTCTCCCCATAACCTCTGACACCTGTACTAATCTAGAATCTATCTATCTCTGCCTTAAAACTATCCACTGACTTGGCCTCCACAGCCTTCTCCTCATGACTCTGTGGGTTTCCCCCTGTTAGTCTGGTTTTCCCCTCACATCGAAAGGCCATGCAGGTTGGCAGGTTAAATACTGGTGTAAATTTCCCCACTATGTGTGGATCTGCGTGAGAATCTTGGGGGACAGGTTGGGAATGTGGGGAGAATAACATGGGATTTGTGTAGGATTACTGTAAATGGGTGGTTGAAGGTTGGTTCAGACTCAGTGGGACGAAGGGCCTGTTCCTGTGCTGAATTACTTTGTAAGATGAGAAAGCTTGAAGTGATTTTATTTCATTTCAAATAGTTTCATTCAGGCATACTGGGATCACAACCTACATCACCTGGGTTCAAATCCCGCCAATGCGAGTTGAAACCATGAAATTGGTTTCGTTTTATTTTTGAATCATCTTCAAATCAAAAGGCAAAAACAATGAAAATTATTTTGGCGCTATCATGCTGTACGCAAAACATGTCTGTTTAGTTTTAGAGATGCGGTGCAGAAATAGGGCCCTTCGGCCCAGCGACCAGCGATCCCCGCACACTAGCACTAACCTACACACTGGGGACAATTTAAAAAATAAAGGAAGCCAAATTAACCTACAAACTTGTACGCCTTTGGAGTGTGCGAGGAAACCGGAGCACCCGGGGAAAACCCACGCGGTCACGGGGAGAGCGTACAAACGCCGTACAGATAGCACCCGTAGTCAGGATCGAACCCTGCTCTCTGGCGCTGTAAGGCAGCAATTCGATCGAGGCACCACCTTGCTGTCTCTTTTTATTTTTCATTATGTGATCATTTTTAAACCTGCAGACATTGAAACTCGAACTAAAAAGCGATGAAAATCATTTGCCTACAACGTTAAAGGGCCTGTCCCACTTTCCCGAGCTGCTCACGAACTCTCCCGAGTTCTCCCCTTGATTCAAATTCGGAGAATGTTCGTAACGGGTCCGTAGATATATCGTAGTGGCTCGTTATGTCAGCCCTCGGGGCATTAAATGTTGCAATTTTTCTCCACCCGACTATCTTTTTACTCGTGGACATTTTTTGTAATGCTGGAAAAAACGTCCCGACTTACCTGATGCTCCGAGTACCTACGGCTGACATAACGAGCCGCTACGATATATCTACAGACTCCTACGGACCAGTTACGAACATTCTCCAAGTTTGAATCAAGGGGAAAACTCGGGAGAATTCGTGAGCAGCTCGGGAAAGTGGGACATGCCCTTTACTGTTTCTCTCTCACAGATGCTGCTTGACCTGTTGAGTGTCCCCAGCGCTGTCTGTTTTAATGTTTCATGCACTGGTGTTCCTTATGCCTTCCTTCCTCAGTGTGCTCTTTACGTGAGCCGAGACACACACCATCATGCTCTGCTGTGAGGTGCTCAACCCCACAGCACATCGAGGGAGAGGCTCAGATCTACAAGCTACTGAGGTGAGCGACTGGTGCAACATGTATTAAAGACACAATCATTTCCTTACTGTCGTGTCTTTGGTAACAGCTTTTGCATTAATAACTTTAAAAATGGATGAAATTAAATTATATTAGAAATGAAGGAGATTGGCATAATCTATTTTACTGAGCGGGCCGCTTTGTACAACTGCACAAAGAATTACATGTTATAATTATGGATCGTAGTTCCTTTTAAGATGTATATTTGTTTGTAGAAGTTCCCAGCGGAAGACAACACAAAGCAGTGCTTTGTTCACTGTTGTTTCTTTTCTTTTACTTTCATTCATATGCCGTTATACTTTAATTAATAACTCTTAAAGCATCTAAATCAGCGCTGGAAGAAATTAACTCGAATCACACAATGGTCACGTCCAGTTCCTACAATGTAATGCGAAAGTCTCTAGCTCTGGGTATGAGGTTCCTAAGAATGTGCATTGTTATACTTGTATTCAAGGAAACAGCTCGATGGCAGATGTAAACTCAAATTCTCTCTGTGTCTAAAAGAATGTCTTCTTTGCCTAGAGGTTAATCCAGATGCTGTTCATGACGTTCCCAGATTTAATTTTCTCGTTCTTAAGAGCGAAGGGAGAATTTTAGTTCCTCGCTGAAAAAGCTAAAAGGTTAATGCACTAAAGACACAAACATTGCCGCTCTGTCTCTGGCAACAGCGTTGGTATAAATAGCTTGCGTTGAATATAAATTATGTTAGAAATAAAGGAGTTTGGAATAATCTTATCTAGATGAAAAGGCTGCCTTGTACAGCTGCATGAAGAATTATGTGTTATAATTATGGAGCAGTCACTGGGCTATAATCAGCAGAGTTTTTTAAAACGATAAAACATATTTGCTGTGTTTCAATAACAATTATGAAGCACTTCTATCTCATGCAATGCAAATTAAAATGCTTGGTGATCTTAGGTGGTTTATTTGGTGAAGGATAATTGACTTCCTCTCCACATCTGTGGGTAGCGAGGTAGTTCTGAGATCAGTATGACTCCTGTACATTCTGCCCCAGGTAAGATAGGAGGTACCTGGTAGGACAGGTGAGTGGGTAGCTCGGGAGCTGGTATGCTTCTTCTACCATCTACACCGGACTTCTAAATTTATGGTCATAGGATGTAGAGGTGGCATAGTGACACAGCTAGTAGAGCTGCTACCTCGCAACGCCTGAGACCCGGGTTCAATCCTGACCTCGGGTGTTGTCCTTGTGGAGTTTGCACGTTCTCCCTGTGACCGCAGGGTCTGCTCCTGGGTGCTCTGGTTTCCACCCACATCCCAAAGACGTGTGGGTTTCTAGGTTAATTGGTTTTGTAAATTGCCTCTAGTGTGTAGGAAGTGGATGAGAAAGTGGGATAACATGGGACTGGTGAGAATGGGTGATCGATGGTCAGCATGGCCACAGTGGGCCAAAAGGCCTGGTTCCATCTCTAAACTCAACCAACTCACAAAGCATAGAAGCAGGTCCTTTCGGCCCATCGAGTCCACACTCAACATCTTTTGTCCATTTATACTAATCCTACACTAATCCCATGTCATTCTCCCCGCAGCCTTATTATCTCCCCACAGATTGGACCACACACCTACACACTGGGGGCAATTTACAGCTGCCAATGAAACAATCACCCCACATGGGAAGATGAAGGAACATCCTATGGTCACAGTGAGATCTCTTGGTGAGGATGTGGAGTGAAAGACCTTGGAATCTGAATGGTTACTTATCTGGGAGATCCGGAAAGTTGGAAATTACTTGGGAGAATTATTCATACGTTCATGTTCATAGGTTATAGGAGCATAATGCGACCATTCGGCCCATCAAGTCTACTCTGCCATTCAGTCATGGCTGATCTATCTTTCCCTCTCAACCCCATTCTCCTGCCTTCTCCCCATAACCCCTGACACCCGTACTAATCAACAACCTATCAATCTCCTCCTTAAACATATCCATTGACTTGGCCTCCACAGCCTTCTGTGATAAAGAATTCCACAGATTCACCACCCTCTGGCTAAAGAAATTCCTCCTGATCTCCTTTCTAAAGGTCCGTCCTTTTATTCTGAGGCTATGAACTCCGGTCCGAGACTCTCCCACTAGTGGAAACATTTTCTCCACATCCACTCTATCCAGGCCTTTCTCTATTCATTTACTTTATCCAAGCCTTTCACTGTAATAATGTTTTTCACATAAATTGGTAATGGTTAAAGCACTTTGGGAAAGGGAACAAGGGATGTAGGTGCAAACCAGCTTTGGAGAAGATGATGGCGGTGGAACTTTGTTGGGGACCATTCCTGAGCACAATCGTTCAATGCCACTGATGTAACCACCCAACAGCAGAATCAGGAACACCTCAGTGGGAAGGTTGGGTGTGGAAGTGGCGGAATCTATAAAATGATATGAAAGCGTATTTCTGGCCAAGGCTCAAGAAGCACGTAGGGCAAGGAAATAGCACAGTGCGCCGTGGTTAGTGCATCGTCTCACAGCTCCAGTACCCCAGTCTCAAACCTGACCTTCATGGTTACCTGTGTGTCCCTCGCACACTCTCTCTGTGACTGTGTGGGTTTTACCCAGCGCTCTGTCTTCCTCCCCACATCCTGCTCTCATCCATCCTTTGTGAGTGGCAATTTACAGTGGCCATTTCAGCTGGCAGCTTCATTGGTCACTGTAGATTATCACTCACAACATTGGATGAGAGGTGATGAGCGTGTGCAGCAGAGAAGTTGGCAAGGACATACGTGGAGCAATGGATTGAAGGGAGGAATGGCTTCCTTCTATCTCCAAAGGAATGTACAATTATCTCAACTTTATTTTTTGACTTCAGAGATACAGCGCGGAAACAGGCCCTTCGGCCCACCGAGTCCGCACCGCCCAGCGATCCCCGTACACTAGCACCATCCTGCATGCCAGGGACAATTTACAATTTCCAGAAGCCAATTAACCTATAAACCTTTAGGCCTTTGGAGAGCGGGAGGAAACTGGAGCACTAAGAGAAAACCTATGAGGTCATGGGGAGAACGTGCAAACTCTGTACAGACAGCACCTGATCGAACCCGGGTCTCTGGCGCTGTCAGGCAGCAACTCTACTGCTGCACCACCATGCAGACCTGGTCATGTGTACAAAGAGCAAAGTAGTAGGAACGAGTGTGAATAAAGACAGATTAAGCCATCCAACTCCAATAGTTTATCGATTAAAGATGCCACTAAATTCAATACTTAAACCAGGACTTAAAGAACTGCCTGGTAGAAATCCCAATCAGCTAGTTCTCATAATGAAGTAGAGCTCAGCAGATGTTGAAATGGTTGTTGATGCTAAATTGTTGAGGCGTCACAGTGGGCTGAGCCACTGCCTCACAGCACCAGAGACCTGCATTCAATTCTGCTATCTGCGTAGAGTTTGCTTGTTCTCCCTGCGACCACGTGGGTGTACTCTGGGTGTTCCATGTTTGTTGGTTAATTAGCCTGTGTAAATTGCCCCAAGTGTGTAGGGAGAGGATGCTAAAGTGGGATAACATAGAACCAGCGTGAGTGGGTGTTCGATAGTTGCCACGGACCTGGTGGGTCGAAGAGCCTCTTTCTATGCTGCATCACTGAACTAAACTAAACTAAACTAAATTAAACTAAACTAATGATCCTGCTAATAATATAATGTTTGGAATAGCATTGAGAATTCCTCTTCTTAACTCCAAACTACCGCAGATAGTTAGGGTATAAGACATTGGACATGTATTAAGTGGGTTGTTGGGACAACGGTCCTTGTGCACCTAATGACACCTTGGTAAGCAGATGAGTGGCTTATACACACCGGGTGAGGCATTACTAAATCAGCAAAGACTGAACAACCTGAGAAGATCCAGGGATTAATTAATTATTTGGAAAAAGGAGAAATGTCACCATGGAATCTATGGGGAGTCATAGAGTTGTTGACTGCCATCCGGGGAATGACAAATATTAAATCACCACAGCTGCACAATTATGTTTTCAATGAATAACTTGACATACCCAGTTATGTGATCAGTGTTGTGTATGCGCTGCTTATTGCAACTTTACACTTGAGTAGAGAAACTGATATTTTTGTATGGGATGGATTCTCAAATTTGAACGTGGAACAATGTTAGTAAATCTGGTTACAATGTTGATTTCCTTGAACATAAAGGTCAAAATAAAATAACCAAAGCAGCATTTGTCAATAATGCAATCCAACTTTTATTGTGGCGATTAACAAAAAAAGTGTAATACAGAACGACCCAACTTGTTCCATGGTGCCGGCAATAATGGGAATGGGTTTAGTTTAGTTTAGTTTAGAAATACAGCGCGGAACCAGGCCCTTTGGCTACAAACCTGTATGCCTATGGAATGTGAGAGGAAATTGGAGAACCCGGGGAAAACCCACACGGTCACGGGGAAAATGTATAAACTCCGTGCAGACAGCATCCGTAGTCAGCATCGAAGCCCGGTCTCTGGCACCGTGAGGCAGCAACTCTACCGCTGCGCCACCGTGCCGGCCTCCAGTTAGATAAATCTTTGGATAAGAATTATGTGTGATTCTACCACGCTCCTTGAGGTGGGCTAGCAGCAAAGAGCCATTTAGGCCAAAGCAAAGCAGCTGGGCATGGAAGTCAAGTGCTCAGTGGGCCACTTTGGGTACAGCGGTAGAATTGCTGTCCTCCAGTGCAGAATATCTACCTTGAAGGATAGTACTAGTGTATGGGGTGTCGGCTGGTTGGCCCCTACTCGATGGGCTGAAGGGCCTATTTTTATCGCGCAGTATCTCTAAAGGCAAAAGTCTAAAATGTAAAAGAAGGCAGGAGAGCCTCAAATTGTCAGTGATAAGATTTTTGTATCCTAAAGGAGGGTTCAGGGGCACATGCTCGCAGCTTGCGGAAGATTTACAGACAAGATTGATCACTTACGTGTGTGGGAACAGCTTAGCTGTTGGGTGCTAAAGAGGTCTGTGCTTGTGAGCGGTGTTTAAAGTTAAAAGGTGCAATGTGTCAAAGGGAATAGCAGATTGTCATTTGAACAGTGTTAAACTAAGTGTCCTCTCACTTACACTCTGCAGGAAAGTCGTCCTGGTGAAACGGCTGCTGACTTTAGTTTACAGATACAGCGAGGAAACTGGCCCTTTGGCCCACCGAGTCCACACCCCACACATTAACACTATCCTACACAACACTAGGGACAATTTACATAAACACCAAGCACTTTCTTCCCAATAACCCTCTCTGGCTTAACCCCTCCCTTCACCACCTCCAGTTTAAATTCCAGTTGGAATATTTTGGAGGACCAAGTAACCAAGAATCTCGGAGAAAACCCACATGGTCATGGGGAGAACGTGCAGACTCCGTGCAGGCATCACCTGCAGTCAGGATTGAACCCGGGTCTCTGGCGCTGTGAGGCAGCAACTCTACCCCCGTGCCACCGTGGCTCTCCAGCAAAAGCAAAATCAAAAGATCTGATTCCTTTAAGGCCAGTGTGCATGTCTCAGTGGTAAGCTTGCTCTCTCCAGCAGGGGGCGTGTACTGAGCTGTTAATTGACCTACAAGCTCCCCGGACCAGCAGTCCAATCTGTTCACGCAGTACCCCAGGCCCCCCGAAGCGAAACGCAGGTCAGGGATCAGGGCGAATTCTGCAGAGATCCGTCGCAATAATCCTCAATGCGTGGGAATGAGCTGCAGATTCTGGTTTGCACCGAAGACGGACACAAAATGCTGGAGTATCTCAGCGGGACAGGCAGCATAACTGGAGAGAAGGAATGGGTGACGTTTCGGGTTGAGACCCTTCTTCAGGCTGAGAGTCGGGGGAAGGGCGAACAAGAGATATCTTTGTTCTAATTCTCCCCGTGTCATGTCTATATCATCCCCTCTCCCCTGACTCTCTGTCTGAAGAAGGGTCTCGATCCGAAAAGTCAACCAATCCTTCTCTCCAGAGGTGCTGCCTGTCCCGCCGAGTTACTACACTATTTTGTGCCTGTCTTTGCAATAATCTTTCGGTTGTCCTCTTTGCAGTCACTCATGCATGTTATTGGTTAGGCCAGCATTTATTGTCCATTCCTTGCTGCCCTTTAGACTTTAGAGAGACAGCATGGAAACAGGCCCTTCAGCCCATTGCGTCCGTGCCAACCAGCAATCCCAATGCACTAGCACTATTCACACCTGCGACCACCTTCAAGGAACCATGCGCCTGCACTCCTAGATCCCTCTGCTCTACAATGCTCCACAGAGGCCTACCATTCACTGTGTTGGTCCTGCCCATGTTAGTCTTCCCAAAACGAAACACCTCACATTTCTCTGTATTAAATTCCATCAACCATTCCTCAGCCCACCTGGCCAATCGATCCAGATACTGCTGCAATTCTTCACAACCATCTTCACTATCTACAAAACCACCCACTTTTGTATCATCTGCTGTGATTGAATGTTACACACAACTCAAGGCAAGCCCTTTTGACAGAGGAAGAAAGGTCCTGAGTTGCATAGCGTTGCATTGGGTAGTTGATGATTGAATGATTGAAATATACAGTATGAAATCAGTCCCTTCGGTCCTCTGAGTCGATGCTGACCATAAATTGCATTAGTTATATGCTATCCCATTTTCTCATCCACTCCTGACATGCTAGTGGCAATTTACAGAGGCCAATTAACCTGCAAATCTGAACGTCTTTGAGGGATGTGGGAGGAAAATAGACCGCACTGAGGAAACCCATGCAGCCATGAGGGGAGCATGCAAACTACACACAGCCAGCACCTGAGGTCAGAATTGAACCTAGTGTGGAGGGGCAAAAGCTCTACCAGACACAGTGAAGGAAATCTGTGCAGGGAATGAACAGGAGAAGTTTCAGAACAGGACCCTTCTTCAGTGGATATATTTAAGACAGAGATGGATAGATTCTTGATTAGTATGGGTGTCAGAGGTTATGGGGAGAAAGCAGGAGAATGGGGCTAGGAGGGAGAGATAGATCAGCCATGGTTAAAATGCAGGGTAGACGATGGGCTGAATGGCCTAATTCTGCTCCGATCACTTATGATCTTATGAACATTGGTGGTATTGGTGGAAAGTGAAGACTTCACTTGCCATTTGTTGAGATTGGATGTCATAACGACTTATGAACAGAGAGAAATTCCTCCTCATCGCCTTTCCAAATGTACTTTTATTCTGAGGCCATGGCCTCTGGTCCCAGACTCTCCCGCCAGTGGAAACATCCTCCCCACATCCACTCTCTTCTCTTTCTCACCAACTTTACCAAAACTGTTTATTTTCTCAGACTGCATAGGAAAGCGAATGTTTGTTTGAGATTTGGGAAGAATGATATTGAAGGGGGAGATAGTGGGGACAGCGAGTCTTGTGGAAGTGTGGTCTGGTGCTGCCACCATGTGGCCAGTATGTTGGAACTGCATGGATCAGGGAGAGAGGCAGAGGATCAGCAATGAGCACTGCCATTCATTGTGATCATGGCTGATCGTCCCCAATCAATTCCTGCCTTCTCCCCATATCCCTTGACTCCACTAGCCCCTAGAGCTCTATCCAACTCTCTTCTAAATTTATCCAGTGAATTGGCCTCCACTGCCTTCTGTGGAAGAGAATTCCACAAATTCACAACTCTCTGGGTGAAAATGTTTTTCTCATCTCAGTTTTAAATGGCCTACCCCTATTCTTAGACTGTGGCCCCTGGTTCGGGACCCCCCCTTCCCCAACATTGGGAACATTTTTTTGCATCTAGCTCGTCCAGTCCTTTTATAATTTGATATGTTTCTATAAGATCCCCTCTAAATTCCAGTGAATACAAGCCCAGTCTTTCCAATCTTTCCTCATATGACAGACCCGCAATCCCAGGAACTAACCTCGTCAGCTCCATCATTCAATCAAGGCTGATCTATCTCCTCCTCCAGCATACAGCTCATAAGTCCATAAGCCCATAGTGCATAAGAACAGAATTAGGCCACTCGGCCCATCGAGTCCGCTCTACCATTCGATCATGGCTGATCTATTTTACCCTCTCAACACCATTCTGCCTTCTCCCCGTAACCTTTGACAGCCTAAAGCCCCTGTCGCACTTATGTGTCCTTGACACGCTAATTACGCGACCTCGTGGTCGTGTTGAGATGCAACGGTCCCGCGAAGGTTGCGTGCGACTTCATGCGTCCGCACAGCCGTCTGGAGTGTGTGACGCCATTTGGACCGCATGGGCACCCTCAGGTCCGACAGCCAAATCCACCTTGTTCCTCTAGTATCCTTTAAGAACTTCCGAAGTTCCCAGGCTTCGACAAGTCGAGACACGGGGCCGCGGGCGGGGCATTCCATCAACTCACTCTCGACGGAATCCGCGTACCCCTCCTCCTCGCACTCAATGTCCGAGCCCGAGTCCGGAAGGTTGCAACTTTCAGCTGCCTCGCTCACCCCTCCCTGTGAGATGGGCATTCCAGCCACATCACATGGTCCCTCCTCTGTCACCATCCCACCCCCAGGACAGGGGCAGGTACCGGTGCCTCTGACTGCACACTGCTTGAACGTATATATATGCCGCATCTCAGGATCGTCAAACCTGTACAACAGTTTGGTGAACCCCGACCGCACCGCCCCCAGCTTCCTTACATGTGCGAGCAGGAGCTCATCCGGAACAAAAGTAAGAACGTTGGATAGAATGACCGGCAGCACGGGACCCCCCCATGGGTCCACCGCTGCGAAATTCCCACCTGCTGTTACCCCCCCCCCCCCCCCACCTTTTCCAGAGCCAGAGCCACCGCCTGTTCAGTCTTCAGTAGAACAACCTTCCCACTGACCACCGCGCCCGAGACTATAGCTTTCTTGCCAACAGTCTCACCCAGCGCATCTAGAAAGGCCTTGAAGGGCAGGATGCTCTGCACGTACATTTTTACCCCATGTGTGCGCCCCATCAACTCATGGCCCTCAGTCTCGGAGACTGCCGACCGTGTGACAGCTGCATAACTCTGAGGGGTCGCCATCTTTAGGGCGTGGCACAACACACAAAGTATCAGTACTTTTTAAATCAAAGCAGTCTTTCTGCTGTTGCTGCACCTCCACTCTTTTGCAGCAGTTCAGTATCTTGTGAAGGCTTTCTTGGCAAAGCAACAGAAGCAGTCTCCTCCTGATAAGATAGGAATGTCCATGTCAATCCTCCCGCCGTCAAAAATGGAGCTTCCGGAGGCTTCTTCCCCAGGTCTCCGTCGCCTCCCCGGCTTCAACGAAATCCAAGGCACTGTTGCCGTTCTTACCCAGCACACCAGGACCGGGCAAGTCGGTGTAGGAGGGAGCTTTCCGATGTTACTGACCACAAACACCGCTCCAGACTCAGCTCCCACCAGTTCAAGTGAATCTTGGCCTTCCACCAGCCACTGCCGCTCCTACGACTTTCCAGATACACACAGACAATCCTTACTAATTAGAGGAATCTTTGAACAAAGAAAGTCTCTGCAGTCTGACAAAGCTCCGAACTGCAAAGTCTGACTGCTTTTGTTCCCCCCCAACTTCCAAAAAGTTCATCAAATCCTCCCCGCCAGCAGAACAGCTCCTCTCCTGGCCCCGCTCTGGGAGTAGGAGTGGGGCGGATCTGGACCACAACAACCGTGAGCCCCAGGCTGAGTTTGACGATTGTTTGCCTGCTACAGTTGGAGGTGAGATGTTGCATCGCTCCAGGGTCTTAGGCCTGTCCCACTTTGGCCGTCAGTTACGCGAAGATTTCCTTCGCTACATAATTTCGGACAACTCCATACCTCTCCGCGCTTCTCAGTGGGACCCACCCCGTGCGGCCACATGATGCCCGTGCACCTCAACGCGACGACGAGGTCGTGTAATTTGCGTGCCAAGGATACGTAAGTGGGACAGGGCCTTAACTAATGAAGAACTATCCAATCTCTGATTTTAAATTCCCAATCCCATTGCTGTCAATGGGTTTGTTTTGAATAATTTTGTATTGTAAATAGCATTATATATACTTGAATAAATCTATTTAAATAATTTTAAAAAGAGATGCAATCAGTCAATACACTCTCTATCATCCACCTGTCGAAGTTCGAGAGAGTTTTTGTTAACACACCAAATCCGCTTAATCTTCTAAAGAATTGATTTAATTTGATTTAATTTTCAGCCACTCAGTAAAGGGCTTGTCCTACCAGCATCTGACCATGCAATGAGCGCGATCAAACTAGAAGCGGGAGCCGCGCGGAGGTCGGGTGATCCCCTGTACAGGGCCATTCCCACCAGCATGCGCCTGCATGCGGCAAGCGTGACCAAACTGGCAGCGAGGGCCACTCGGAGGTCGGGTGAGTGGCGCAACGCAGCGCAAAGTGAGGCGAACTTGGAGCAAAATCTTAAGGTAAGTTCAGAGAGGGGCACACAGAGAGGGGCACGGAGGCACACATACAGAGGGCCACGGAGCCACACACATAGAGGGTCACGGAGGCGCCTACAGATAGGTTCACGGAGGCACGATGTCGTGGCGACTGCGAGCCGACAAGCCTTTGCCGCGCGGAATTTTTGAACATAGTCAGTTTTTCGGAGCCCCGCGCGATGTCGGGACGAACTCCGCACAATTCTGCACGGCTCCGGCGATCGAAGTGGGACCGGCCCCGCGACGCTGGACGGCTCAAGCGACCACGTTAGGTCGCGCTCATCGCATGGAGTTGCATGCTTGTAGGACAGGCCCTTAAGGCTTCTTCAGTAACTGCCAGTTAGAGAACCTGGGTGGAGTTAATAGAATATGTCGTGAAAGGGATTAATGTAGGATTAGTTTCAGTGAAGCTAGACACATAAAGCAGGAGCAACTCAGCGAGACAGGCAGCATCTCTGGAGAGAATGAATGGGTGACGTTTTGGATCAAGACCCTTCTTCAGACTAGTTAGGGATAAGGGAAACGAGAGATATAGATGATGATGTAGATCGATGAAGAACAATGAATGGAAGATATGCAAAAAAGTAACGATGAAACAGGCCTTTGTTAGCTGTTGGGTGAAAATGAGAAGCTGGTGCGACCTGGGTGGGGGAGGGATAGAGAGAGAGGGAATGCCGGGGTTACTTGAAGTTAGAGAAATATAAAGTCATACCACAGGGCTGCAAGATGCCCAAGTGAAATATGAGATGTTGTTCCTCCAATATGCATTTATTGCAAGTGAGTTGTTGGTTGGTTGGATCAGAATCAGTGGGCCATGGGGCTTATCCCAATCACTCCAAGCCTTGGGAAGATCAAGTTGTTTCCACGGCTTGATCTTTCTAATACATCACCCCTTAGCCTTCGATAATCCAGAGCAGACAGCCCGTTTGTCCATATAGTTAATACCCTCTAATCCAGGCAGCATTCTGGTAAACCTCTCCAGAGCCACCACATTGTTCTGGTAATGGGGCAACCAGAACTACACACAGTGCTCCAAATGCCACACCAAAGTTCTATTAAACTGCAACGTAAGTTTCTGACTCTTATACTCAATTCCCCGATCGATGAAGGCAAGCTTGCAATACACTTTAGATAGTTCGATAGACACAAAGTGCTGGAGTAACTCAAAGGGTCAGGCAGCATCTCTGGAGAAAAAGGATGGGTGACATTTCCGATAGGGACTCTTCTTCAAACTTGTCCTGCACACCTCCTTAACATTTTGCTCCTCTCGCCTGAGTTATGCCTTCTGGTCCTTGATATCTACAGCCTTGGAAAAAGGTTCTGACTGTTTACCCCATCCATACCTCCCATAGTTGTTATACTTCAAGTAAGTCACCCCTCAGCCTTCGACAATCCAGAGAAAACAATCCACGTTTGTCCATATTCCTAATATGCTTGAGCTAATGTGCTCTAATCCAGGCAGCATTCCAGTAAACCTCTCCAGAGCCACCAGACTACATACTATACACGTTTTTCACTTTATTTACTTATGTTGCCACTTTCAGGGAGCTATGGACTTGGAGCTCAAGATCCCTCAGTACATCAATGCTGTTGAAAGTCTTGCCATTCATTATATACTATCCCCTTACATTTGTAGGTATGTTACAAAACGTACCTTTACCGGCGCTGCACTTCTACCGCTCCCCGTGTGCGTGACTTTCGCGCCTTGCAGAGGGGGGCGGGCTTAAAGTGCCGTTTTTCAACAGGCAGGACAAATCGATGAATGTCGGGCGATTTGGTTGCTGAAGAAAAACCGCTCCGACATTTCATGAATGGTGGTATTTTTAAATTACTCTACATTATTTATTAACTAGAGTAATTTAAAAATCACCTTCAAAAGCCGTGAGCGCAGACAACCGGAAGCATTTTCCGTAGGGGTGAAAAAAAGGTAAATACTTTATTTTTATATTAAAAGTTGGTTTTTCGGGAGGCATTAATAATATTTTTATGTTGCGAAATGGGATCTAAAAAAATGTATGAACCCCCAGTATTTCCCCCCCCAATTCACCGCCAACCGCAACGTTCTAATCCACCGCATTCCACTAAAACCCACTCGCTAGTTGATTTAAATGGCCATTAATTTACAGGCATTAAACACTAAATTCCTTCCATTTGGCCCCGAAATTCATGAAAATTAGATTTAAAAATTATGTTATATTGTGGATTATTGTGTGAATGTTATTTGGACACTTAGGCAATTTAAAAAAA
Organism: Raja brachyura; assembly: GCA_963514005.1. The sequence continues at coordinate 15,333,414 of OY740801.1, read as the reverse complement.
GTTTATCTTTTCTTAAGAAATTGATAGATGTTTAGATCTACTCATTGAATTTTGTAATTAGCTACAATTAGATAACTAACGAATTATATGCTTTAATTTCAGGTAATCCAAGTAAGATTGTTTAATATTTGTTTCAGAATGCTTCAATCTATAATAACTGAAAATTTCATTGAGTTCTCTTAATTTTTAAGAATGTTATGGACTTTTAACTTTTCCAGATCACAGCTTTTGAGTTAAGTCAATTGAAAGGCAATGGGAAGCAAGATGCTCATTTCCGAGTATGAAAATGGCCATAACTTTCTTAATACTGAAGATATGAAAGTAAATTAGGTGTCAAATTAAACTTCTTTTTATGCTTTATCTGATGGGATAAATTGCAGTCTTGATTTTTAAAATCTCAAAATTTTGTAACATTGCTAACATTTGACCTCACAAAATGTAACACCTCACACTCTTGTTCGGATTGAACAATTGTCCCTCTCACCTACCTCTAGTTCGTGCTCTTTTTCTTTTCCTCTCTAATTCTGACCCCTTTCTTTTTCTCTCTAATCAATACCATCCCCTCTCTCCCTCTCTCTCTCTCTCTCTCCTTCTATCTCTCTCTCAATCTCACTCCTCAGCTATTTCCCAAAGGTTGTAGTAGCGAGAGTAGACAGTAGATGGCAGTAGCAGCTCACAGACTGGCAGCTTCGGGCATGTTCTACTTGGAGAAGGTGGAGATGGAGCTGGGAATGTCAGTGAGCAGCCTCGTAGCATGGGCCGATCCCAGGGCAGGGAGAGAGCCTGGGTTCAGCACAGAGCAAAGCACTCAGACACTTGCTGCCCCTCCACCGGACGTGCAGCTGTGGGGTGAGACATAGCAGGACGATTCAATGTCCATTATCCATGAGAAGAGGTGTGGCACATCGGCAAGAGCAGTCCTGAACTCTGGGCTACCACTAGGGTTGCCAACTGTGCCGTATTAGCCGGGGCATCCCGTATATTGGGACCGCCCTTGTCCCGTATTTACCGCTACTACTCGGGCCGAGGGGACTGTCAGATCGGAGCACCACGTCCGGCCCCGCCTCACCCGTCCCGACGTAGTGCAGCCCATGGAGTGCAGCAGCAGCACTTTCCCTGTAGCCCCATCGGTCGGCAGCCCGGCCAACTGTCCCACCTTCGGACCTTCACTTACTGCCGACACCACCACCACCCCTCCTTCTCATGGCCGATCACCGGTTCATGAGTTGGATGGGGTGCCGGACTTTGCATGCGATGTCGCACGGCCCAGGCCAAAACTCCTCAGCTGGCCGTCTGGCTGGGCTTTGCGTGCAGTCCAGCACCCGGGCCAACTCATCATTATTTGGACCTTTTTTCCCTTGTTTGGGAGTGAGAATGTTGGCAGCCCTAGCTTCCACTTCCACCTCGGTGGTTCAGGGGGATGGACGCTGGTGCCCATCCGCTCCGCACTGCGCCAGGGGCAGGTGGCACAGGATGGTGCTAGTTGTTGGCCAAATGGGGTGGGAGGGGAGAGGTTAATCTGGGTGGAGAAAAGGCATGGAGGAAGCAGAGACCTCTTGAGGCATCCTTGGGGCACTAATCCACACCGAGGGATTGCCGGAATGGAGAAAGATCAGCTACTGGCCTCAGTGTAGGAGACTGAGGGGGTGATCTTATAGAGGTGTCTAAATCATGAGGGGAATCAAGAGTGTGAAAGCACACAGTGTCCCCCCCCAGGGTTGGGGGTATCAAGAACCAGGGTATTTGGGTTTAAGTTGAGAGAGGAAAGGTTTAATAGGAATCTGGGACGCAACCTCTTGTTGGGGAGGGGAGGGGGAAGGGTAGGAAGGGTAAAATCAGCTATCGCAATGTGACCTCCACTACATTGATGAGACCAAGTGTAGATGCGGCGGCCATTTTGCAGAGGACATGTCCACAATAGTCATCTTGAGCGTCAAGTTGCATATCACAGAACAGAACATAGAAGATAGGACAGTGCAGCTCAGCAACAGGCCCACTTTTAATTATTATTATTAAAAAATGTATTCAATTATTAAAAAACAATATTTACACTACAATAAAACAAACCAGAACCCACCACCATAATACAATACAAATAAATATCCTAAATGAACTACTATACAATTATGTTACAATACTTATTTGAGAATGCATTCAACCCCCTGCGGTGCCCAGAGGTCCCGGAAATCCCACAGGGTTCCCGTGGACAGGGCATAGTCCATTTCTAACCCCACCCGGGCTCGGACGTACCCCCGGAAAAGGGGCAGGCAGCCAGCCCTCTTCCGCCTGGCGCCGTGATTCGCGGATGGCCAGCTCGCAAAGCAAAAGGCCCTTGGGCCCCGAATGCCTTTGCCGAACATGACACCATTAACGTAATATCCTCTGCCTTCAAATCCCTCCCCATTCTCTGCATATCCATGTGCCCAACTAAAAGCCTCTTCAATGCCACTGTCGTATCTGCCTCCACCACCGCCCCTGGCAGTGCGATTCCAGGCGCCCACCACTCTCTGTGCCAAGGAAACTTGCCCCACGCATCCCCTTTACTCTTTGCCCTTCTCACTTAAAGCAACACCTTCTAGTCTTTGACTTTTGCACCCAATCTATGCCTCTCATAATTGTACATACATCTATCAGGTCTCCCCTCAACCTCTGAGGTTCCAAAGAAACTAATCCCCATTACAGAAAGGATGTGAAGGTTTTGGAGGGGATGCTGAAGAGCTTACCAGAAGACTGCCTCAATTAGGAGGTGTTAGCGACAAGGGTAGGTTGTACAAACTTGGATTATTTTCTCCGGACCGTCGGAGACCTGGCAGAAGCATATGAAATGATGCGAGGCATCGATAATATGGACACAGAAACTCTTTCCAGGGTGGATCTGTCAAAGACTAGAGGGCTTGGGTTTGTGGGTGGGACAAAGAGTAAAGGAGATGTTCGGGCAGGTTCGTTACACAGAGAGTGGTGAGTGCCTGGCATGCACTGCCAGGGGTGGTGGTGGAGGCAGATACGATAGTGACATTTAAGAGGCTTTTACTTAGGCACATGGATATGCTGGGAATGGAGAGAGGTATGTAGGTAGATGAGAGTCTTAAGATCTTGGCATTATGATCAGCACAGACATCGTGGGCCGAAGGGCCTGTGCTGTACTCTCGTATGTTTTATGTTCTATGTAATCCAAGTTTGTCCAGTCTCTCTTTACAGCTGAAACCCACTAATCTAGGCAGCAATGTGGTAAACCTCTTATGCACCCTCTCAAGTGTCTCCACATATTTCCTATAATGGGGCAACCAGAACTGCACAATACTCCAAATGCGGCCCAACCAAAGTCCTATAAAGCTGCAACGTGACTTCCTGACTGATATACTCAATCCTTGACCAAAATCCAGGCATACCATATGTCTTCTTTGCCAATCCACATGTGTTGACATTTTTAAGGAGTTATGGACTTGGACTCCAAGATCCCTCTGTGCATCAGTGCTGTTAAGGGCCCTGCCATTTACTGCATACTTTCCCCTTACATTTGACCTCCCTAGGTACTACATCTCACACATGCTATTTCTCCGCCTATTTCTGTAACTGATCCAAATACTGTGTACACTGTGGAGCATATAATCCCCCTACACTTTCGCCACCTCCAACGGGATCCCATTACTGACCACATCTTCCAATCTCCACAGCGGCCGTTCCCTCCGCATCTCCCTGGTCAACTTGTTCCTTCCCACCCAAACCGCCCCTCCCCAGGTACTTTCCCCTGCAACCGCAGGAGATGCAACACCTGTCCCTTTACCTCCCCCCCTCGACTCCATCCAAGAACCCCAACAGTCTTTCCAGGTGGCAGAGGTTCACTTGCAACTCCTCCAACCTCATCTACTGTATCCGCTGTTCCAGGTGTCAACTTCTGTACATCGGCGAGACCAAGCGCAGGCTTGGCGATCGTTTCGCTGAACACCTCCGCTCAGTCCGCCTTAACCTACCCGGTCTCCCGGTTACTCAGCACTTTAACTCTCCCTCCCATTCCCAATTTGACCTTTCTGTCCTCACTCCTCCAGAGTGAGGTCCAGTGCAAATTGGAGGAACAGCACCTCATATTTCGCTTGGGTAGTTTACACCCCAGCGGTATGAACATTGACTTCTCTAACTTCAAATAGCCCTTGCTTTCCCTCTCTCTCCATCCCCTCCCCTTCCCAGTTCTCCCGCCAGTCTTACTGTCTCTGACTACATTCTACCTCTGTCCCGCCCACTCCCCTGACATCAGTCTTAAGAAGGGTCTTGACACGAAACGTCACCCATTCCTGTTCTCCAGAGATGCTGCCTGTCCTGCTGAGTTACTCCAGCATTTTGTGTCTACCGCTGTGTACTTTGACAGCCTTCCTCACTGTCTGCAACTCCACCAATTTTGGTCATGTCTGCAAGCTTGTGGGCCTGTCCCACCTAGCTGATTTTTTAGGTGACTGCAAGCGACTAGGACAATGGAATTCACCGAAGACAGCAAGGACATAACCTATGCCAACCCGGCGGCAACCTACGACAGCCCAAATTGTTGCCATTGTCGCCTATTTCAACATGTTGAAAATTTTTCGGCAGTCGCCTGTAGCCGCCTAAGTAGGACAGGCCCATTACTAACCAAACATATCCACATTGTTTATATATGTCATTTCAACTCTCCTTCCTAGTCCCACACCGACATGTCCATCCTTGGTCTTCTCCACTGTCATGCTGAGGCCAAACGCAAAATAGAAAACAGCCCCTCACATTCTCACATCGTGTAGCCTACGACATTTAACATTCCGTTTTCAGGTAATCCAGCTTCACCCTGTTCCATTCCCACTCACACCGCTCGTCCCAATATCTCTCCTTTGTTCATCTTTTTTATATCTCTCGCCCCCCCCCCCCCCCCCTTCTCCTGTTACCAAGACTCAACCCCTTCCCCATCTACTTCCATCTGCCCAGCCACCCACTATTACCTGGTTCGAACTACCAGGTATGAGCCACTGTTCCAACCTCCCCTCTCCCCACCCCCCCCCCCCCCCACCCCCCTCCACTCCTCCACCTGGCTCTATCAGTCGACCCTCCCCTCCTCGTCTCGGGCCACGAACTACCGGCCAACCCCTGTCTCACTCCTCCCTCTCGCTCTGTACGCTGGCTGCCTTCCCTCTCCACTCTAGGTCCTGATGCAGGGTCTCGGCCCAAAACATCAACCATCCCTTTACTTCCACAGATGATCTCCTCCAGCTTACACTTTTAGGGAGCTATGGTCTTGGAACCCAAGATCTCTCCGTACATCAGCGTTGTTGAGGGTCTAGTTCAGTTTGGTTTAGAGATACAGCGTGGAAACTGTGTCTGTGCCGACCGGTGATTCCTGCACACTAACACTACCCTACACACACCAGGGACAATTTACAACTTACCGAAACCAATTAGCCTACAAACCTGTACATCTTTGGAGTGTGGAAGGAAACCGGAGCACCCGGAGAAACCCATGCAGGTCACAGTGAGAACGTACAAACTCTTTACAGACCGTAGTCAGGATTGAACTCGTGACTCTGGCTCTGTATGGCAGCAACTCTACTGCTGCGCCACCGTGCCGCACAGTTAGCGTGCCATTTACCGTGCACTTTTCCCTTATATTTGTCCTGCCAAAGTGCAACATCCTACACCCACTTGGATTAAGCTTCAAATGCTATTTCTCTGTCTATTTCTGTAACAGATTCATATTCCACTGAGAACCTCGACGGCTTTAAGGGGCTGTTCCACTGTACGAGCTAATTCAAGTTCTCCCGAGTTTCCCCTGATTTGAACTCGGAGAATTAAGGTAATAGCCACATAGGTACTCGGGGCTCTTGTGAAGATTTTTCAACACGAGCTTACCCCGAGTACCTGCCGTTAGCGTTACGAGTCGTTAAGAGACGTCCCAAGCTCCGACGTACCCGCTATGTACATTCTACGTAATTACCCTGAGTTTGATTTTTTTTTTAAACTCGGGAGAGCTCTTGAATTGCCTCGTACAGTGGGACAGGCCCTTTAATCACTGTCTGTAACTCCACCAATTCTGGTGAAGTCTACAATCGTACTTACCAACATATCCACAACATTTTTTGCTCCAGATTCCAGCATCTGCATTTGCTTGTGCCTCCTTCCCGGGACCTCCCTGCACGACACCACTGGCTTGTGGTCATCTGCTAATGAGATACTCCAGGGGGCTCCGTCCCATCATCTGACCGCGATGGAGGTCCCTACACAAGGTGCCTCTGTGCAAGAATATTCCCTCTGTACACTGGGCACATGGGGTGGAGAATATTGCAGAGAGCTGCCCCATTCAACAGACCTCGAAACAGATTCATAGGGTCATGCAGTCATAGAGTTATTCAGTATGGAAGTAGGCCATTCGGCCCACCATGTCCCTGTCTACCCCCAATCACCCATCTTTTTTAGTTTTGAGTTTTAGAGATACAGCGCGGAAACAGGCCCTTCGGCCCACCGAGCCCGCGCTGACCAGCGATCCCCGCACATTAACGCTATCCTACACACACGTAGGGACAATTTCCACTTATAACAAGCCAATTAACCTACTGAAGCTGTACCCCTTTGGAATGTGGGAGGAAACCGAAGATCTTGGAGAGAACTCATGCAGGCCACGGGGAGAACGTACAAACTACGTACAGACAAGCACCCGTAGTGGGGATCGAACCCGGATCTCCGGCACCTGAGGCGCTGAAAGGCAGCAACTCCACCGCTGCGCCACCGTGCCGCCCCACCTTCAGGCACTTGGCCCGTGAAGCGAGAAGGGTGGACTTCACCGTGGTGGTGCACAAAGAGTTGCCACATTTCCAGGCACTAACTTGTGCCCTTCAAGTTTCACGTTGTTTAAAGATATATAGCTTCCCAGCTGTTGCAATAACAAAGTTAATGACCGTGTCCCACTCAGTGCCCAGGGACGTTGGTTAATTCTTCCCCAGCTTGAGACTGGCTGTACATGCCCTGCAGCATTAACCCTTCCTGCCCTGACTGCATTTGCTTCCCCTACATTTTCACTCCATCGTTTGAAACTTTAATATTACACGAAGCCTGAAGCTCATGGGAAATTAAATGGAAAGTTACCGTCGCAGAAATAAATTAAATTAAATTAAATATCTCATGCAGTCAAAGAACAGCTTTTTAAAGAGTTTAGTTTGGAGATACAGTGCGGAAACAGCCCCTTCGACTCACCTACTAGCCATCACATCGTACACCAGCACTATCCTATACACTGGGGACAATTTACAATTTACAGAAGCCAATTAACCTACAAACGTTGGAATGTGGGAAGAAACAGGAGCTCCTGGAGAAAACCCACGCGGTCATGGGGAGAACGTACAAATTGGAGTCAGGATCGAACCCGGGTCTCTGGCGCTGCAAGTGCTGTAAGGCAGCAACTCACCGCTGCACCACCGGGCTGCGCCACCGCGCTCTGCCACCGTGCTGAGCCATCGTGCTGAGCCACCGTGCCGCACCACCGTGCCGCGCCACCGTCATGAGCCACCGTGCTGAGCCACCGTGATGAGCCACTGTGCCGCGCCACCGTGCCGCACAAATTAAATTGGATTTAGTGTATTACTTGAAGCTGTATTTAAATTCCCAATCTACATGCTGAATTCTATTGCATTTTCCTACCGTTACCTATTGTTTCTGCTTCATTCACTAGCTGCTAAGATCTTCATCAAGGCTCCTGCAGCCTCCTCCCTTGCCTCTCTCAATAACCTAGGATAGATCCCATCAGGCCCTGGTAAATTATTCACCTTCAGGCACTTCAAGAGTCCCAACACCTCCTCCTGCTTCATCGCAAACGGCCCTTGCATATTAGTATAACAATAACAATTATAATAGTAATTACTATAACTATTTATTTAATCTCTGGACCCTGGGGTGTTAGTCCCAGCTTCTAGGTTACAAGTCCAGGTCCCTGTAGTGTTATTCAAGGTGTCTGGGTCATTGGGCCTGGACCTGTGAGTGTTAGTCCATGTTGCTGGGTTACTAATTCACTGATATAATCTCTGCATTCAGCACGGTGGCGGCACGGTGGTGGCACGGTGGCACAGCGGTAGAGATGCTGTCTTACAGCGCCAGAGGCCTGTTTCGATCCTGACTGTAGGTGCTGTCTGTACGGAGTTGGTACAGTCTCCCTTTGACCGCGTGGGTTTTCACCGGGTGCTCCGGTTTCCTCCCACACTCCAAAGATGTACAGGTTTGTAAATTAATTGCGTCGGTAAAAAATTGTAAATTGTCCCTAGTGTGTAGGATAGTGCTAATGTATGGGGTGATCGTTGGTCAGCACGGACCCGGTGGGTCGAAGGGCCTGTTTCTGTGCTGCATCTCTAAATTCTAAAGTCTAAAGTCTGTGAAAGCTGACACTAGAGGCCAGTGAAAGGGTTGCAAGAATGGGGTCCCCTTCTGAGGTTTTCCTCTCTCTAACTAGGGCCAGTCACCCGCTGCGCCCTCAAGTGCAGTCGAACTCCGCAGCGCGTGACCCTATTGCTGAAGGTTCTGGTGCATGCAGTCTTTATGGCTTTCAGTGGGAAGTCCATCCGTGACAGAAAGAGTTGTGTCTCAGGGAAAGGCCAGGAGAGGGAGACACAGGAAAGGAGAAGGGGGAAAGAGTCAAGCTGAGGAACTGGAAATGAAGACAAAAAAACAGTGGAAGGTGGAAATATATTAAAACAAAAACAGAAAATGCAGAAACTCTTACACAGGGTCTGTGGAGAGAGGAACAAAGTTGATGGTTCAGGCCACGGACCCTTCACCAGAACTAACACTTTGGATTGGATTTGCTTTCGCTTTTGCACAAACCCACCATGATTTCATTTCGGAGTCACGTGAGTGACTCCGTGAAGAGCCCGCCGGCGCGCATGCTCGACATATCGTCGTATCGCATTGCTGCGACGGCTGGCGGTGGAGCGCGCTCCTCGCCAGCCCTTCATAAGGGAACCACTGAGGTAAGTATCCTACCTTAAGTTGGTGGTCCTTGTTGTGTTGATTTGTTTCTTGCAGCAAGGACATGGATGGGAGTTTCACGGGCCGGAGGACGTCTGGACGAGGTCGCCGGTCAGCAGTCCCGGAGCCATTGATATCGGCGGTACCTGCAGCGCGGGCCGGGACACAGGCGGGAATATCGGTAAGCCCTGTGTTTACAGGTCCGGACCCGCCAGCACACCACAGTTCGGAGGAGTTCGACGAGGAGGAGTGTGGTGTGCCGCCAGAGCAGGAGGACCCTGCCATGGCAGTCAGGTCGTCAGCAGGCTTGCTGGCGACCTCGAGCAGAAGGGTGCGTGCAGCTGCACGGCCCTTTTCACTCAGCCCTCTGAGTAGGGGAAGGGCAGGAGCCCGGAAGTCTAACCCTGTCGGGGCTAAGGCTTTGCCTGCCGCCGAGGAGCGGTCAGGTTCCAGGGCGGGACCCGGGGCGGCTGTGAGGTCCAGTCGACGCCCCCCAACTCTCGACGCCGGGACGGGTCGGTTGGGTCGGGTCTTGTCACGGTCACCGAGCCCCCCATGGATGGGTGGGCGAGACCATGCGTCGGCGAGGTCCACGACGTGGGCAGCCGGCAAGCCCGCGCGGGCATCAGGTATCCATGCTACGGCTGGTGCCGACACCACGCCGCAAGTGCCCTTAGTGGCAGCGGCTTCAGCTCCCGCTAAACGGAGGCGGTTGAACACGCCCGCGCGGGAATCGCGCAGTTTCGCTTCGGCGGCTGTTAGCGACGACTACCGGCACCGGGTGGGCCTCGATGAGGTGCGGGCCGATGATAGGGGCCCCGGCAATTTCTCAGAGCCGGAGGACTCCGACCACCCGAGTGTTCAGGGTGAAGGGCGTATTGACCGTATGGAGCGGCTGCTGGAGCTCCTGCTTCACGGTCAACAGCAGCAAGCGTCCAGCAGCGACAGGCACAGGGCTGTTTCACCAACTTCCACCATCAGCCTGAAGCAGCAGGATGAGGAGGTTTTGGTCGATCCCATACCACCTCCGTCAGATTTACCAGCGGAGGAACTTCTCGATGTGGCCACTAAGTTCGCGGCCCCACACACGTCTGGGCTTCCCCTGAACTCGAAATTGGCAGCCACAGTGGACTTCCTCAACAACCATCAGCTCCAGGAAGAAGTTCTCATTCAGGCCATGAGCCGTCACAAGGCTCCATCCAACTGCAACTCCCTCAACGTGCCTGTGGTCAATACGCCGATATGGGGCAACATCAGTGCGGCTATCCGTCAACAGGAGCTGAAACTTCAGCAGATCCTGAAGCTCCTCATGGCCGGTATTACCGCCTTTGTGCGGTCGGTTGATGGGGATGAATTAAATTTGGACCAGGAGGATGCTCTGGCTCTATTGTGCGCAACTCAACATGAGATCAATGGGTTCCGCAAAAGCAGCATCCGCCCGGCGCTCAACCCTAAGTTTGCAGGGTTGTGCAAACCACCGCCGCCGCCGCCGCCCCGTCAGCTCTTTGGGGAAGATCTCTCGAAGAGGGTCAAAGAGCTTGACGAACAAGCCAAAACGGTGGGACTCATGCGCTCTCACAGTGCCCCCACGCCGTCGGGCTCGAAAGCTCCGCTTGTTCGTCCATGAGGGTCTGCCAGCACCTCTACAAGGACCTACCCTCCAGCTCCACCCCGTTACCAACAGCCCCAGCAGCAGGGGGCTTTTTTAGGGCAAGGTCGGCAGAAACCCTGGTGGAAGATGAGGACGCCGCGCCCTCAAGCCAACCCAGCACCTCCACGTCCACCCACACGTGTCAAGGACCGCCGGTAACCACGGAGGTGAGGCGGTCTGGTTCTCTCTTTTCTCTTTGTCTAACTTCACATGTTGGTGGGCGCCTTCGGTTCTTTTTGTGGGTGCATGGGGTGATATTACTGGTGATGAGTATGTGTTACAAAATATTCAGGGTCATAAAATTGAGTTTCTTAATGGGGACATTCCTCCATCCCAGCACAGGCCTGGTCGAACATTTAAATTGTCTGCTGCAGAACAGGCAGCAGGCTATAAGGAAATTTTGAGGCTAGAACAGAAGGGAGTGATAGAGAAAACGGTTCATGAGCCAGTTGAATTTGTTTCTAATATATTCACTCGACCCAAGAAGGATGGAGGCTGTTGAGTCATCATTGACCTGACTCATTTAAATACTTTTGTAACATATACTCATTTCAAAATGGACACTTTTGAAACAGCCAAATCATTGATTTCACATGGTTGCTTTATGGCATGCATTGATTTACAAGATGCGTACTATACTGTATCCATTCAAAAAGATTATAGGAGGTTTCTGAAATTTATCTGGATGGGTCAACTCTGGCAATATAGGGCTTTGCCAAACGGGCTTACCACGGCCCCTAGATTATTCACTAAATTGGTGAAGCCAATTATGGCTTATTTACGACAACGACATCATATAGTAATGGCCTATTTAGATGATATCTTAATTGTCGGCCACACCCTGGAATTGGCTCAACAGGGTGTTGCAGCTGCTGTCAATATATTTCAGCAGCTGGGGTTTATTGTCCATCCAGCAAAATCAAAGTTCTGCCCCTCCCAGGTAATTCATTATCTGGGGTTTACGGTGGACTCTATTCGCATGAGGGTCACCATACCAACTAATAAGGTTGAGGAGGTCTCCCAGGTGTGTCATGGTTTAATCTGCGCTAGTATACCATCGATTCGACATGCAGCTACAGTAATTGGCAAACTTGTAGCATTGTTTCCGGCAGCCCGATATGGGCCTTTGCATTATCAGAATTTGCAAAGGGCCAAGATCGCTGCGATAAGACAGCACGCTGGTCATTATGATCGACCAATGCAGCTGCCGCCCGAAGCGACGGATGAGTTACGATGGTGGGTGCGTCACATTAGTAACTCATTTAAGCCTATTATTGAGGCTAATCCGGTGGTATACTTGCAAACTGATGCGAGCTCTTATGGCTGGGGAGCTACGGATCATTACTCTAGTTGCGGGGGCAGATGGGATACCCTTGAGGCTACTATGTTGTTGTCACAAGGGATAAACTATTTGGAGCTACTTGCAGCATTCCACGGACTTCGTGCTTATTGTTCCAAGGTTTTTGGGGCACATGTCCGTCTCCAAATTGACAACACCACAGCGGTGGCATATTTAAACCATATGGGCGGTACCAGGTCAGTTTCGTGTGATAAATTGGCTAACTCAATTTGGCTCTGGTGTGTTCAAAGAGACATTTGGATTTCAGCTACCTATTTGCCAGGTGAGCTTAATACTGTGGCGGACACCAGGTCACGCAAGTTTAATGACAATATTGAATGGATGTTGCATCCTGAAATTTTTGCCAAAGTCACAGCCAAATTTGGGAAACCGGATATTGACCTTTTTGCGTCACGGTTGAACCATCGGGTACCAACATACGTCTCGTGGGAACCAGGTCCTGGGGCTATGGCGCTAGATGCATTCTCGCTGGACTGGGGGAATTGGTTTTTCTATGCATTCCCCCCGTTCTGCCTCATCAGTCGGGTATTACGAAAGATTCAGATGGATGCAGCCAAGGGCATCCTTATTATACCCGACTGGCCTACACAGCCGTGGTATCCGGTGGTCTTTGACATGCTCAGTGAGCCTTGGGTCCTTTTGAAGGGTTGCCCAGAATTGGTTACTCACCCTGTCTCAGGGGAGCCACATCCCTGCCATGGCTATTTAAATTTGTTGGCTTGCAGGTTTTGAACAGGCCGTTAGTCCAATACGGCCTCTCAACTCGGACCATGGATACCATTGGGGCGTCGTGTCGAGAGTCAACAAGGCGAAGATACCGCTCACATATCAAGAAGTGGGAAGCCTACTGCAGCCGCTCTCGCATCACGTACGATGACGTGACTATAACCAACGTCCTGGAATTCCTCGCGGGGTTGCACCATGATGAACACTTAAGTTACAGTGCCATCAACAGCGCCAGGAGCGCGCTGTCATTCTACCTCAAGATTGAGGTGGGATCCAACAGGCTAGTGTCCAGACTCATGCGGGGTATATTCAATATGAATCCGCCTACACCACGCTACAATACCACCTGGGATGTCAGGGACGTATTAACCCTGCTCAGGACGTGGTCTCCCATGGAAGGGCTCCAGCTGGACAAACTCACCATGAAGCTGGTGATGTTACTAGCGCTGACTTCAGCACAGAGGGTACAGACACTGCATAAACTACGTGTCGACAGAATGATGTCTACCCCTACAGAAGTAGTCTTCTTTGTTGATGAGCTACTAAAGCAGCATAGACCTGGGTGCACAGGGCTGCAGCTGAAGTTCCCGGCATACCCCGCAGATGCTAGGCTGTGTTTAGCCTCACATATCCGTCACTATGTCAAGGTGACGGCATGCATCAGAGGAATGGAGAGATACCTGCTTGTCACTCATAAGAGACCTCATCATCGAGTGACAGTCCAGACGATATCCAGGTGGCTCCGGGTCGTCTTGGGTAAGTCAGGTATCGACACTAATGTGTTCAAGTCTCATTCCACCAGGGCTGCATCGACGTCAGCGGCGAGGATTATGGAGGTGCCTATGGACCATATTCTCGCCGCAGCAGGATGGGCGAATGAAGCTGTGTTTCAGCGATTTTATAACAAGCCTGTTGCTGCTCCTCTACAGTTCGCGGAAGCCGTGCTGAATGCAGGTCAAGAACGTGGAGGTGTCCCCGCATGAGGGGTTTTTGATTTGTTGTTAATAAATATGCTCTTGTTTTGCAGTATGAACTATTTGAGCAAGTTTGTTCCTCCCATCCATCCCTGCTAGTGGTGTGTCAGCATGGACGTGGTCCAGGGCGTGTAATCACAGAAGCTTTGAAGTCTTCACGAAGTCACTCACGTGACTCCGAAATGAAATAGTAAGATTGAACGAGAACTTACCAGTTCGAAGGTTGATCATTAGTTCATGAGGAGTCGCGGTGAGGGATTTCGTGCCCTCCACGCCCAACCCTCAATCACCTTCACCTGGTAATTTGAGTCTCTTTCATCTTACTATGCCAAGTCATTTCTGTTACTGGTTTCTGTGATTCCACACCGCTACTTTGAAGAATGTCGAGCATGCGCGCCGGCGGGCTCTTCACGAAATCCCTCACCGCGACTCCTCATGAAATAATGATCAACCTTCGAACTGGTAAGTTCTCGTTCAATCTTACTATTCTACGTGGAATCAATAATGCCAGAAATGTTTGGTTAGTTTAGAGATACAGTGCGGATCAGAGGTGAAGCAGACCCTTCGACTCACCGAGTCCGTGCCGACCGGCGATCCCCGCACGCTAACACTATCCTACACACACAAGGGACAATTTCGAATTTTACCGAGCCAATTAGCCCGCAAACCTGTACGTTTTTGGATTGTGGGAGGAAACCGGAGCACCCGGAGAAAACCCACGCAGGTCACGGGGAGAACGTACAAACTCCGTACAGACAGCACCCGTAGTCAGGATCAAATCCGGTTCTTTGGTGCTGCAAGGGAACAACTCCGTGCCACCCTAATTTTGAGATATACATAAATGAATGGAACATAAACGTAGATGCATTGATGACCACGTTTGCAGGTGACACCAAGATTGCTGGGGTCACGGACTGCGAGGAACTGTCAAAGTAGACCATGGGATATAGATCAGCTACAGAAATAGGAGGAGAAATGGCAGATGGAACAATCTCAGCAAGTGTGGGGTGTTACACCTTGGAATGTAAGGAGAAATTATAGAACTAATGGCAAGGCCCTTAACACTTAACGTACAGAGTTCTTAGAGTCCAAGTCCATATAACTCCCTACAGGTAGATAGAATGGTAAACGAGACATTTGGTGCACTTGATAGACACAAAAAGCTGGAGTAACTCAGCGGGTCAAATGTTCACATGTTTGTGATCAGGAGACCTGGCCTCTCACCTTCGGACTGACTGCAGGCTGTTCAAACACTGAGGTCAGGTCACAACATGTTCGACAAGAAGGAAGAGGTATTGGGTTTCTTGGAACACAAGTTCACAAGTTATAGGAGTAGAATTAGGCCATTCGGCCCATCGAGTCTACCCACAACCCTTGACATCCGTTGTAATGAAGAATTTGTCTATCTTACATTAAACATTAAGGTGGGCAAGTCCCAGAGCCTGTTCGGATCTATCCCAGGACACTGAGGAAAGTAAAAGAGGAGATTGCTGGGGCTTCGTCAGAGATCTTTATATCCACTGTGGACCGCTCAATTGTAAACATGTATAGTCTTTCCGCTGACTGGTTAGCACGCTACAAAAGCTTTTCACTGTACCTCGGTGCACGTGACAATAAACTAAACTAACTAACCTCTTTAGCTGGGAGAAAGGATTACAGAGGTCTGGAGAATAGCCAATATTGTCCCTTAGTTTAAGAAATGTAAGAGGGACAGACCAGGAAATGATAAAGCAGTGAATCTTATATCAGTGGTGGGGAAATTATCCTTAGGGAAAGGATTTATTTGCATCTGGAAAAGCATGTGTCGGAAGGAACTGCAGATGTTGGTTTAAACTGAAGATAGACACACAAAAAGCTAGGATAACTCAGAGGGACAGACAGCACCTCTGGAGAGAAGGAATGGGTGACGTTTCGGGTCGAGATTATTATAGATTATTATGGACTGTTATAGATAGCCAGCACAGCTTTGTGCAGGGGAAGTTCTGTCTCACAAACTTTAATGACTTATTTAACGAAGTGATGAAGATGATTGATCAGCGTTTGGCAGTGGATGTTGGCTAGATGGATATAATTTAGGAAAGCATTTGTGAAGGGCCTTCATGTTCGGCTGGTCCATAAGATGACTTGAACTTTCTCAGTGCCTCCCCAGAAGTTTCTTCTCCACATTGAGCTATTGACCAGAGAAGAGGTACAGAGGTTTGAAAATGCACACCTCCAGATTCAGGGACCTCGAATCCATGTGTGGGGAGCAGGCAGAGGCTCGGCGAAATAGGTGGAGAGAATTCAGCACCTCGTAAGGACAAGCCGGTACACCCGACGTGGCTGCCTGTCAGGCAACGTGTTCCCCGGAGTTGTAGACCCCACGCTGGTCTTATCAACCACCGCAGATCTCAGAGAACTGAAGTAGAAGCAAGCCTTGATAGAGTCAGTTATTAAAGATGGGATAGCAGCGCATTTGGAAAGTGGTGAAATCATTGGACAAAGTCAGCATGGATTTACGAAAGGTAAATCATGTCTGACAAATCTGATAGAATTTTTCGAGGATGTAACTAGTAGAGTGGATAAGGGAGAACCAGTGGATGTGTTATATCTAGACTTTCAGAAGGCTTTCGACAAGGTCCCACATAAGAGATTAGCATACAAACTTAAAGCACATGGTATTGGGGGTTCAGTATTGATGTGGATAGAGAACTGGCTAGCAGACAGGAGGCAAAGGGTAGGAGTAAACGGGTCCTTTTCAGAATGGCAGGCAGTGACTAGTGGGGTGCCGCAAGGCTTAGTGTTGGGACCCCAGCTATTTACAATATATATTAATGATTTGGACGAGGGAATTCAATGCAACATCTCCAAATTTGCAGATGACACCAAGCTGGGGGGTATAGTTAGGTGTGAGGAGGATGCTTGGAGGCTGCAGGGTGATTTGGATAGGCTGAGTGAATGGGCAGATGCATGGCAGATGCAGTATAATGTGGATAAATGTGAGGTTATCCACTTTGGTGGCAAAAACATGAGGGTAGACTATTATCTGAATGGTGGTAGATTAGGAAAAGGGGAGATGCAACGAGACCTGGGTGTCATGGTACACCAGTCATTGAAAGTAGGCATGCAGGTGCAGCAGGCAGTGAAGAAAGCAAATGGTATGTTAGCATTCATAGCGAAAGAATTTGAGTATAGGAGCAGGGAGGTTCTACTGCAGTGGTACAGGGTTTTGGTGAGGCCACACCTGGAGTATTGCGTACAGTTTTGGTCTCCAAATCTGAGGAAAGACATCCTTGCCATAGAGGGGGTACAGAGAAGATTCACCAGACTGATTCCTGGGATGTCAGGACTTTCATATGAGGAAAGATTGGATAGACTCGGCTTGTACTCGCTGGAATTTAGAAGATTGAGGGGGGATCTTATAGAAACTTACAAAATTCTTAAGGGGTTGGACAAGCTAGATGCTGGAAGATTGTTCCCGATGTTGGGGGAGTCCAGAACAAGGGGTCACAGTCTAAGGATAAGGGGGAATTCCTTTAGGACCGAGATGAGGAAAACATTCTTTACACAGAGAGTGGTGAGTCTCTGGAATTCTCTGCCACAGAAGGTCGTTGAGGCCAGTTCATTGGCTATATTTAAGAGGGCGTTGGATGTGGCACTTGTGGCTAAAGGGATCAGGGGGTATGGAGAGAAGGCAGGTACAGGATACTGAGTTGGATGATCAGCCATGATCACATTGAATGGCGGTGCAGGCTCGAAGGGCCGAATGGCGTACTCCTGCACCTATTTTTCTATGTTTCTATGTTTCTATGTGAGGAGCAGACTGAGGAGAGAGGAAGCAGGGATGGAGAAGGATGCCAAGGTAATGGGAGGAGTACAGGACTACTCCACATCTCAGAGCCACCTTTCAGCTGTCCTTGAACGATTGTTTCCAGATAGGATCCTGCACAATGATTGATTGGAACATTAATCCCTGACACTGATATCTCCTTACACATCAATACACTTCTGGATATATTCAGCACACGAAGCCAAACGTGCGAATCACAGGGTACAAGTCAGGGAGAAGCAACTTAATCGAAGCGGTTCTATCAACGCCGCTTAATATCTCTCCTTTGCTGGAGCCTCCCCAACCATCCCATCCCACCCTCCATCTATCAGGAATACCTGGTCAGATATCATGGACGGTGCCTTGTCCTACAATGGGAAAGCTCTCTCCCAATCCCACGATTCCTGATCCTCTCACCATCCACCCTTCACTCTACCCTGATCATTGGTTCCTCTCAGATTAGTTTCATTTAGATCAAGTCAACAGATAATTTTAAGTGCAGAGATAGATAGATTTTTGATGAATGATAAACATATGATGAGCGTTTGTCGGCACTGGGCTGTAAAGCAGCAACTCTACCGCTGCGCCCCCGTGCCACGCAAATATTTACGTTGGGCACTTCCGTCCAATTTAATTTTCTCTACAGACTTTTCATGCCAAAAACAAACGTCACACTCTTTACGCCAACCCCCATGATAGTTCTTTGGTGAACGGACCCACCATGAGCCACAGTGTGGTTGGGGGGGGGGGGGGGGGGGGGGGTGATTGGGACTCTGTTGACCACATTGTCTATACGCTTTGTGGTAGATGGAATATTACCATCATGCTATTGTCTGGAACATTGAACTGTTGGTGGCCACATTAGGGTCACACGCAATGATATGGTACATCAAACATAATATTTTTTCAGCAAGAATAGCACAAGCAATCATATAATTATGTAAAAATGGCCTGTCGGAGCATCTGACAACAGTAAATTATCTACCTGACATTAAACACTGCACAAATCATGCTTCATTGCTGCACTGAGTTGTCCTCAGTCAATCATTGAGACAGAGTCATAGAGTGATACAGTGTGTAAACAGGCCCTTCGGCCCAACTTGCCTACAACGACCAACATGTCCCACCTACACTAGTCCCACCTGCCTGCATTTGGCCCATACCCCTCTAAACCTGCCCTATTCAGTTACCTGTCTAAATTCAAGTCCCTGCCTCAACTACCTCCTCCGGCAGCTCATTCCCTACACCCACCACCCTTTGTGTGAAAAGGTTACCCCTCAGGTTCCTATTAAATCTGTCCTCACTCACCCTAAACCCATGTCTTCTGGTTCTCGATCCCCCTACTCTGTGCAAGAGACTGCGCCTCCACCTGATCTATTCCTCTCATGATTTTGTACACCTCCATCAGATCGCCCCTCGTCCTCCTGCGCTCCAAGGAATAGAGTCCAAGCCTGCTCAACTACTCCCTATAGCTCAGACCCTCGAGTCATGGCAGCATCTTCATTCATTTTCTCTGCGCCCTTTCCAGCTTGCCAACATCTTTCCTATAACATGGTGCCCAGAACTGAACACAATACTCTAAGTGTGGCCTCACAAATGCTTAGATACTGTAACATGACCTATACCCAATACTCTGACTGATGAAGCCTTTTTGACCACCCGATCTGCCTGTGATAGCCCATCTGCAGACTGTAACGTTCAGTTTCAGGAGCAGCTTCTTCCCTAAAACCATCAGGCTGATAATCACTAGAACCTCCAAATAGACTCCGAACTATATAGTCATGGGACATCATTTTTTCACAGTTACCGTCTATTTATTCGTCTGTCTAAATGTCTCTTTTTAATATAAATACTGAACTTTTTTGTTGTTGTTTACTATGGGTTTTAAGAGTACTGTGTGTACACATCTGTTGTGCTGCTGCAAGTAAGAATTTCATTGTAGATAGACACAAAATGCTGGAGTAACTCAGCGGGACAGGCAGCATCTCTGGAGAGAAGGAATGGGTGACGTTTCGGGTCTCGACCCCGAAATTGCATTGTTCTGCTTTGGGGCATAGGACAATGAAACACTCTTGACTCTGGAGTCTTGGTTTCACTGAACTCACACCTGTTGCTTGTTTGGAGCAAGATTCAAGAGAACACATCCTCCAGTGCTCTGAAGAAGGGCCTCGACCTGAAACGTCGCCCATTCCTTCTCTCCAGAGATGCTGCCTGTCCCGCTGAGTTACTCCAGCTTTTTGTGTCTATCTCCAGTGCTGAGCTAACTCTCGAGTCGGGCAGGCAGAGGGCCTTGACTTTCAGCGGCCTCTTTGCAAAGACTCTGCTGACAGCCTGGGTGGGACATCAATCTTCTGCTGGAGCCTCGAGCACTCCGTCATACTCATCCTCGCTGGAGATGCCTGAGATCCATTGATTTCCAATAGTGCTGCGACGCAGCGAACTGCCCCGACACTGCGCTGTGCACCGGTAACAAATCCATCATCCCAGCGGCAGGAGCAGCAGCTCCGCTCAGCATCACCCCAGCACCCCCGCACGCAGTGTGGCAGCGCAGTGTGGGGAGAGAGGGGCTGTTGGCACTGGGGGAGTTCACCACTGGGCCTGAGGGGAGAAGAGCACTCACACATATGTGCGTGGACACACACACACACAGATACACACACACACACACGCACACATACACAGATACACACACACACACACACACACACACACACACACACACACACACACACACACACACACACACACACACACACACACACAGATACACACACACACACATACACAGATACACACATACACAGATACACACACACAGATACACACACACACACACGCACATACACAGATACACGCACACACACACACACACACACACACAGATACACACACACACAGATACACACACACACACAGATACACACACACACATACACAGATACATATACACACACACAGATACACGCACACACACAGATACACGCACACACACAGATACACACACACACAGATACACAGATACACACACACAGATACACGCACACACACAGATACACACACACACACAGATACACACACACAGATACACGCACACACACAGATACACACACACACAGATACACACACGCACAGATACACACACATACACAGATACACACACACACACACACACACACACATACACACACACACACAGATATACACAGATACACACACACACACAGATACACACACACACACAGATACACACACTTATACAGATACACACACTTATACGGATACACACACACACACACACACACACAGATACACGCACACACACAGATACACACACACACACAGATACACAGATACACACACACACACAGATACACACACACACACACAGATACACACACACACACACACACACACACACAGATACACACACAACAGATACACACACACACAGATACACACACACACACACACACACAGATACACACACACACAGATACACACACACACACACACACAGATACACACACACACACAACAGATACACACAGATACACACACACACACACACACACACAGATACACACACTTATACAGATACACACACTTATACAGATACACACACTTACACAGACACACACATATAGATACATACACACACATGCAGATACACATACACATACAGATACACACACATATACAGATACACACACATATACAGATACACACACTTACACACACCCACACACAAACGTATACAGGCACACATATACACATGCAAACTCATACAGATACACGCATACACATTCTGATACACACACCTACACTTTTACAGATGCACACAGACATGCAGTTATACAGATACACACATACACTTATACAGATACATATACACACACGCAGACACACACACATATACTGATGTACACACGCGTTCACGTACACCCACACACACATATGCATATACACGATATGCGTGTATGCACACTTATGCAGAAACATACGCACATGAACACTTATACAGACACATACATACACACATTCTCGCACACATTACATACACTCACTTAGTGCATACACATACTTGCACACACACTCTGCACACAAATGCACTCGTGTCCACACTCTCACAAGCACACGCATGTATTAATAAATGCACACATGTACAAACATTCACCTATTTACAAGCAGACACAAACATTTTCAGTGCACATGGACCACACACATACAATCTTGCACACACTCTCTTCCCCTGCACCCCTCTCTCCCCAATACATCAGCCCTTCCTCTACCCCTCCGTATATCCAGTTCCTCTTGTTCCCTACCCTTTCACGCCCTCTCCTTTGACATTATCACTGCCCCTAGTCAATGGGTCCTTTCCCCAACACGGCCCTAAACCCACAAAACCTCTGTCCCTAAGCTGCCGATAAGTCCATGGATTTTAATGTATTGTCCATATGCAAACATGGAGAGTTATAGGGAACTGTTACAAGCAAACATGCAGAAACGGCCGTCTGATAATAACGCTCAGTGCATTTAGGCCCCTCATCTTAAACTCTTTTATTTAACCATAGTGTCATTGACCACCGGGCGCGCCAGCAATGGCTGCCTCGCCAACAGTCTGTCTTGTCCCTTCCTTCTTTGTTGTTTTTAGTATGTGTTAAGTGTATGTTTTAGTGTTCTTCCTTTAATCTCTTACCTCAACGGAGATGCGATCTTTCTCCATATCGTATCTCTGCCCGCACTGCGGCCTAACATCGAGGAGCCGGCGGTCTCTGCTGAAGACCGACCTCGGGAGCGCCAACCGCGGGAACCTGCGGACTTGACATCGTGGAGCTGGCGATCCCTGTTGGGGATTGACCTTGGAGCTCCAATCCCAGGAGCCTGCGGACTTTAATATCGTGGAGCCTGCGGTCCCTGGTTAGAGACCGACTTCGAGAGCTCCAACCGCAGGAGCTTGGACCGCCCCGATGTGGGGGCTTGGATCACTGGCTGCGGGGGCTTCAATCGCCCCAACTGCGGGTGGTTCGACTGCCGCGGTCGCGGGAGAATAAAGAGGAAGAAGATTGGACTTTATTGCCTTCCATCACAGTGAGGAATGTGGGGAATCTGCCGTGCTGCATGCTCATGTTAACTTTTATGTAGTTGTGTGTCTTGTTGCTTTTTTTTATTATGGCTGTTTGGTAATTCGAGTTTCACTCTACCTTAATTAGTATACGTGACAATAAACTGGCCTTTGAACCTTTCAAAAACCCTTCAGTTTTAAACCAGTTCTTACCCACACAACCGCAGTCATCATGAAAGCAGGCAGGATACACAGTGGCGGCACTCTGTCCAAGCAGTAGAGTTGCTGCCTCACAGCGCTAGAGACAAAGGCTTCGACCCTGAGTATGGGTGCTGTCTGCACGGAGTTTGTACGTTCTCTCTGTGACCTCGTGGGTTTACTCTGGGTGCTCCGGTTTCCTCCCACACTCCAAAGACGTACAGGTTTGTAGGTTAATCGGCTAATGTCAACTCTCCCTAGTGTGTATGGGATAGAATAAGTGCACGGGAGATTGTTGGTCAGTGTGAACACAGTGGGCCCAAGCACCTGTTCCAACACTGTATCATTAAATAAAAGGAGACCATTGGGCTTAGTGTACAGCAAGTGTTACTGGTTGGATGCGATAGATAGAGCTCAGCTCCATCTAAACAGGGCTGGACCAAAGCTTCCTCTAAACTGGCATATCAAACACACAACCAAAGCTAAAACAGCCGGGATTAGTGCAGGGTAAAGCCACCTCTCTAACTGTGAGCTCTTTCTTCTTCCTATCCTTACTTCAGTCACTAAAGCATAATAGCAGCAATTATTAAGAGAAGCCATTCAGCACATTATATCTGTACCAGGCCACTTCTTCACCTTTAGAGATTTAGAGTTACAGCGCGGAAAGTCAAAGTCAACTTTATTCATCACATACACTGGAAGGTGCAGTGAAATGAATTTGCCGGCAGCGGTACAATTACAAAAGAACACACAATACACAATAGGATTTAACACAAACATCCACCACAGCATTCTTCACGGTGGCGGAAGGCACAAAATTCAGTCAGGCCTCCTCCTCGTTCACCCGTGGTTGGGGCCATGAGTCACCACTACAGATGGCCGGATGTACAGGCCCTCCGGTCGGGATGATCGAAACTCCGGCGTCGGGACGGTCAAACACACTCCGCGGCTTGGATGTCCCGAATCAGCACTTTCTTACCGGAGACCGCGGCTTCAGGATGTTATAGGCCGCAGGCCGGCGGTTGGAGCTCCATCTCCAGGGATCCCCGACGAGGGATCCCACGCTCCGGATGTTAAGTCCACGCCAGGCCCGTAGCTAGAAGCTCCGTAGACCGCGGCTTCAGGATGTAGCAGTCCACGGGCCAGCGATCGGAGCACTCCTCTCTGGCGGCCCCCGGCAAGGGTTCGCCCGCTCCGCGATGGAAAAGTCCACGCTGTGCCCGCTGCTGAAACTCCGGGCCCGACTCCGGGAAAGGACGCTCCAATCCATGTTAGGCCGCGAGGGAGGCGACATGGAAAAAGTCGCCTCTCCGTTGAGATGACGACTGAAAGCGGTTCCCCCCTTTCCCCTCCCCACCGCCCCCCACATAAGACATACTCAGAGACACTAAAACAAACATTTGGACACCCTAAAAAAACAAAAAAAGTTTAAATAATGAACACACTGCTGGCAGGGCAGCTGTCTGGCAGCGCCCCCACCGACCGACTGGCCCTTCGGCCCACCAAGTCCGCACCGACCAGCGGTCGCCTGTGCACTAGTTTTATCCTACAAACTAGAGGACAGTTTACCGAAGCCAGTTAACCTACAAACCTGCACATCTTTGGCATGTGGGAGGAAACCGGAGCACCCGGGGAAGACCCACGCATGTCACAGGGAAGAACGTACAAACTCCGTACAGGCAGCACCCGTGGTCAGGATCGAACCAGCATCTCTGGCGATGTAAGGACAGCACCTCTACCACTGCACCACTGTGCTGCCCACAGAAATATTTAATCCTTCCTCCACAGGCGGTGTGTGACCCTTTGAGCTTCTCCAGCAATGTGTGTACGGCTGGAGATTCCAGCATCTGCAGTTCCCTGTTTCTCTAGTTAATCCTCAGGTTAAGCAGTGAGAGATGGGCGGCTGGGACTCTGACAACAGTGTATTAATGTGTGGTTAGAATGTAATTACATTGCCACTCAATACTTGTGGGATGGACGACAAGAGGAACACAATTAAACCATTGATTGGTCGACCAGAAGGGACCATTGGTTTGCCTCATCAATTCTGTTTGTTGCCTCTATTGGCCTATAGTTGTCAAATATGTACAAAACCTTCAGTCTATATCTGTAAGAAGCCCAGGGCTGCCTTCGGGTTTCCTGTCGACATTGAAGACGGAGATGGAGTGAGTTGTGGAGACTAAGGGAATGTGAATTGCTGGTGGGAACCCCAGTACATTCGCAGAGTGCCGGCTCGAGGAGCTGCTATTTCTTCCGTTTTTAATGACTGACCAGCTCAGTCTCCAAGCTCAATTTTCCCTGAGTTCTTCATCTTCACAGACTTCCTCATCTTCAGTGTCTTATAGAAGTGTATAAAGTCATGATAGGAATAGATTGGTTTTAGTTTAGTTTAGTTTAGAGATACAGTGTGGAAACAGGCCCTTCGGCCCACTATGTCCGCATCGACCAGCACATTAACACCATCCTACACAGCGACAACTTCTCTACATTTACACCAAGCCAATTAACCCACAAACCTGCATGTCCTTGGAGTGTGGGAGGAAACTGAAGATCTCGGAGAAAAACCCATGCAGGGCACGGGGAGAGCGTACAAGCAGCGGACAGCCAAGCACCCATGGCCAGGATCGAACCTGGGTCTCTGGCTCTGTAAAGCAGTGCAAGGCAGCAACTCTACAGCAGCGCCACTGTGCCACACAGAGTCGCTTGCCCAGAGTAAGGTGAAGTGAGAACCATAGGTTTAAGGTGAGGGGGTGGGGGGGGAAAGATTTGATAGGGGTCTGAGGGGTAACTTTTCTCACACAAAGGGTGGTGGGGGTGTGGAACGTGCTGCCGGAGGAGGCAGTTGAGTCAAGGACTATTGCAACATTTAAGAAACAGTTAGACAGGTACTGTAGGCACCTGTAGACAGGGCAGGTTTAGAGGGATATGGGCCAAATGCAGGCAGATAGAACTAGTGTAGATGGGATATGTTGGCCGGTGTGGGCAAGTTGGGCCGAAGGGCCTGTTTCCATGCTCTATGACTCTATGACTCTGTGACCTTCAGTATGTTGAGGGGTGGACATCATTCTGTATGTCTCCGTGCACCTCCTGTTGCCATGGATGCAGTTTCTATCACCAGAAGGATGTCCTTTTTTTTCCCTGCACAATCACCCTTTGAGCTCGGTCAAGTGTATATTTTCAATTAAAGTAAGCTGGCACGGGGAAAATAAAGCTATGAGACGGTTAGTGAATTATTCTCCCTTACAACAAACACGCCAATATACGCTTCGCTTGGTGTCTTTAGGTCTCTATATGTTATGGGTATATCCTGGTGTGCACTCCGTCCCCCATTGTGTGCACTGATCTCCATTCTCCAGGCAGTTCACCGCTGTGTTCATGCGTGTTGAAATATCCACCTGTGGCTGGCCAGAGGCCAAACGGTAGAACGTGTCAAACTTTCAATGTTCCATAAATAGATTGTGTTGCATCATGTTTGCTATGATGTAATCTGACTCAATTCTGTTAAGAAAAAGTGCGGCACGGTGGCGCAGCGGTAGAGTTGCTGCCTTACAGCGCTTACAGCGCCGGGGACACGCGTTCGATCCCGACCCCCCGGTGCTTGTCCGTTCTCCCCGTGACCTGCATGGGTTTTCTCAGAGATCTTCGGTTTTCTCCCACACTCCAAAGACGTGCAGGTTTGTAGGTAACTTGGCTTGGCAATAAGTGTAAATTGGCCCTAGTGTGCGTGGGATAGTGTTAGTGTGCGAGGGATCGCCGGTCGGCGCGGACTCGGTGGGCTGAAGGGCCTGTTTCCACGCTGTATCTCTAAAACTAAAATAACAAAAACAAAATTGAAGGCCGTTAAAAGGCAAAATGGCCGAATCGGTAGAGGGTTCCTGGAGGTCGACACAAGGTGCGGGATTAACTCAACGGGTCAGGCAGCATCTCTGGAGAAAAGGAATAGGTGACCAGCACTTTGTGTGTCACCTATTCGTAATGCTTGTCACCAATTTGGCCTCCACGTGTGGGCAGTGGAGGACAAATCACTGGATGGATTTAAGAGAGAGTTGGATAGAGCTCCAGGGGCTAGTGGAGTCAAGGGATATGGGGATGAGGCAGGCACGGGTTATTGATAGCAGACGATCAGCCATGATCACAATGAATGGCGGTGCTGACTCGAAGGGCCGAATGGCCTCCTCCTGCACCTATTTTCTATGTTTCTATCCTTTCTCTCCCGCCTGACCCGCTGATGTACTCCAGCACCTTGTGTCTATCTTCGGTATAAACCAGCGTCTGCTACACATCACGGGTGTTACGATGAGGGATTACGTGAAGACCCTGCCAGCACGCATGCACGACATTCTTCAAAGCAGTGGTGTGAAATCACAGATATCAAAGTTGACTAACATAGTAAGATAAGAGAGAACTTTATATACCAGTTGACCTTCTTAATAGAGGGTTTGGGAGCGGAGGGCACGTAATCCCTCATCGTAACTCCTCATAAAATAAAGATCAAACTTCAAACTGGCAAGTTCTCATTTAATCTTACTATTTTACTTCGGAGTCACGTGTGACTATGTGAAGATTTCAAAGCTCTGTGATTTCATGCCCTGGTACGAGTCCATGCTCACACACTGCCATGCTATGATGTAACGTATTTCAGACATGCAACTGTGCTGAAAAACAAAAAGGTACTTATTTCATATCTAAAATAATAATGCCCCTACATTGGGTGATCATGAAGCAGAACTTAAAATTTTCCCTGCAAATGTATCGGGAGTGGCCACGGGTTTATTATAGAAGGCTGAAAAGTCCGTTCATTGCTCCAACCCGCTGTTGCAAGGATGTGGTCCATTGGAACTTCCATCATCCTTGCCGCCGATGTGGATGCAGCCCTGGTGGAGTGAGATTTGAAAACATTAGTATCCACCCCCGCTGCACCCAATACCACCCTTAACCATCTGGAAATGGTTTGTACTGTGACCTTATGGTGAGGGCGTTTGTGGCTAATAAGTAAAGGCCTCTCCGTGCCCCTGAGACTCTTGGTGACCTCTATATATCGCAATATATATGTCACGATGCAGAGCCGACAATCTGCAGGATAGGCCAGAAATTCGGGCCAGTGGATCCGGGTCTATCTTGTTTAAGTAACCCCTGTATAAGGAAAGTTATTTTCCAGCATTTCTAGATAATTAATCCCTAGTGCTCCCAACAGGGTTAATTCTTGTGCACTCCATCTGCCACCACAACAAGAGGTGGTATTAGTTGCTCCCCAATCTTTTGCACTGGCATCAGTCTGTAAAGTAACCGTGGGATTCATAATAGTGATGAGGTTAGAACAATGCTGAATCTTGTCTTTTTTAATGTACATGGCGTCCATACTTATTTTATGTTAAGTATAACGGACTGGACCCGTTGTGCTGTTACAAGTGCCTTTAACATAACCATTTTATAGGTTAATTTATCCAGTGACAGTCCCGATATAGGTGTCCATCCTCGAAGCATAGTCAGCACTATGCTTATGTCCCATATATGGGTGTATCTGGCCTAGGGGGATTAGAATTAAATATACCCCTCATCAGTTTAGATACCAGTGGGTGTGATCCCACAGCCAGGTGATCACACCCTCACCCCAGATAATTGGATAGGGCACTACGGGCACAATTAATGGCACTGTAGCTCAATCCCTCATCAAAATGGAGGGTAGCCAGGAACTCCAGCACTTCAGTGATGGTGGCTGTGTCGTATGAAGTATTCGTTCTGGTGCAGAACACTTCCTATTTCTTCACATATGTGAGATATTGTCTTCTGGTGGACTCCCTGCACGACGCTGTGATGACATTTATCGTCCTGTCGGAGAGTCCGTAGTCCAGAAATGGCCTGTTCAGAATCTGCAAACCAACAGGTTAATTCGGTCATGACACGGATGACATTCCCCTGTCACAGGGTGTACCAAAAGGCCGGGACGTTTGTTGATCTGAATGCAGGGTTCTGCGGCCATATTTTGTACTACTGGGAACCATGGTTGGGTAGGCCAGTCGGGAACAACCACGGTACCCGAAGCGGTGTCTTGTTTGATTTTTTGTAAGACCCGACTGATGAGGCAGAAGGGGGGAAATGAATAGAAAAACAAATCCCCCCAATGTAGCGAGAAAGCGTCCATCGCTGCTGCCCCAGGGTCTGGTTCCCAAGCAACATATGTTGGTAGTTGGTGATTTAATCTGGATGCAAAAATGTCGATATCTGGTGTCCCATACCGTTCTATAATATCGGCAGACACTTTCCGATCCAACATCCATTCGGTGTTGTCGTTGAATTTGCGTGACCTGGTGTCCGCTACTGTATTTAGCTTACCTGGAAGGTAAGTGGCTGAGATCCATATATTCCTTTCCAGACACCAGTGCCAGATATTATTAACCAATTTATCACATGATATCGACTTTATTCCACCCATATGATCAATGTATGCCACACAGTGGTATTATCAATCTGTAATCGTACATGCAAATGGTGCATGTCTGAGCAGTAGGCCCGGAGTCCATGAAATGCTTCCAGCATTTCTAGATAATTAATCCCTAGTGCTCCCAACAGGGTTAATTCTTGTGCACTCCATCTGCCACCACAACTAGTGGTGGTATTAGTTGCTCCCCAACCTTTTGCACTGGCATCAGTCTGTAAAGTAACCGTGGGATTCATAATAGTGATGGGGTTTGAACAATGCTGAATATTGTCTATCCACCAATTTAACTCTAATTTAGCTTACCCTGGTAGTTCCATAGGTCTATCAAAATGGCCTTCATGAGTTTTAAGAGTTCATATTTTTGCTCTTTGTAGATTTTGGTAATGGAGTGGTCCAAATTGTGCTGCTGGAAATGCAGCCACTAGTTTCCCAATCACTCTGGCTACTTGGCGAATGGATGGTTTTCAGATGCTAGTGAGGCTTTCACTGCTTCCGTCAAGTCTGCTACTTTGTTTGGTCGCAAGGTGATAGACATTTGAACAGAATTGATAGTGAACCCCAAATAATCCAAGAAGGCCGGGCTGGGCCATGGTCTAAAAAAGACCGTTGTGCAGGTGGGCCGGCCTTCGAGCTTTCACCACCAGTTGGTCTCTCGTTGTAGCGGTGCCTGGTGGTTGTGTAGGGGTGCTGCCGCCGCTGATATGGGGTTTTGGAGGTGGTTGGCACCTTTATCATGCCGATTGCCTTAGCCTCCTCATCCAGGTCTTTAACCTGCTTAGGGAGGTTGTCCCCAAACAGCAATGTAGGCGACTGTGCACTGCTTTCCCTGTATAATTCCGCAAACTTGGGATTGAGTGCAGGTTTTATGATGCTCTTCCTGTAGCCTCATCCTTCGCTCCTTAGATGCTGCTGCACCTGCTGAGTTTCTCCAGCCTTTTGTGTACCCCAAATAATCCATGGTAGTGGAGGGTCTCAATTTTGATTTATCTGGATGAATGATAAATCCCAGCTTTTGAAAAAGATGCTTTGTGGCTGATACTGCCAATGTAGCCAACTCTAAATTTTCCCCTACAATGAGAATATCATCAAGGTAGGCCATAACAATATGGTTTTGTTTCCTCAAAAGTGCCAAAGCTGGTTTTAACAATTTGGTAAACAGCCTGGGTGCCGATGATAACCCGTTGGGTAAGGCCTTATACTGCCAAAGCTGTCCCATCCAGACAAATTTCAGATATTTCCGATGATCCTTGTGTATTGGTACTGAATAGTATGCATCTTTTAGATCGATGCAAGCCATGTAGTACCTGCTGGAGATTAGCTGTTTGGCTGTGACAAACGTGTCCATTTTGAAATGGGCATACTGAACGGAAGTATTCAGTTCGGTCAAATCTATAATTATGCGGCATCCGCTATCTTTTTTGTTTTTGGTAAAAATGTTTGATATGAACTCTTGAGATTCTCTGTTTGTCTTCTCAGTTACCCCTTTTAGTGTTTAATCTTAAAAGTTCAGCATGGCCTTTTGTCCTTTCTTTTTGTGAAAGTATAAACCAACCAGGACCTCTGCTCTACCAACTCCCCGACGTACTGGATGTCCAAAGATGAGGATGGTGGGACTGAAGTGCAGCCAGAAAGCGAGGAGCTGCCCCTTCAAAACTCAGACTCATCGGCCTTCCGAGGCCAGGTTATTGCAGAGTGAGAGATGCTGGGTCATCTTTGGACTGAATATCAGGGCAGGTTTATTGATCTCTGGAAGGGGAGCAGTATGGATTGATACTGGGGCTTCACGGTTTCAATGAAATAACTATGTTGTATAACCCTGCCCTGTGTTGCCTTCGCATGTAATAAAGTGAGGCAAGATGTAATTATGATGATAGCTTCAAGCTTTGATTGTGTTCTTGAGAGATACGATATATATATATACCTAGAAATTCTAATCCATGGTGTCAATACAATGGAGGAGGTCATGGTCACAAAAGACCAGAAATCCCCCAACCCACTCAGTCCGCACGTGTGTGTACCTCTGTGTGTGTATGTGTGGGGGGGTGTGTGAATGTACCTGTGTGTGAGTGTGTGTGAATGTACCTGTGTGTGAGTGTGTGTGAATGTACCTGTGTGTGAGTGTGTGTGTGTGTGAATGTGTGCGCTTGTGTGCGTGTGTGTGTGTGTGTGAGCGTGTGTGTGTATGTACCTGTGTGTGAGTGTGTGTGTGTGAATGTGTGCGCTTGTGTGTGTGTATGTGTGTGTGTGTGTGTGTGTGTGAATGTGTGTGCTTGTGTGTGTGTGTGAATGTGTGTGCTTGTGTGTGTGTGTGAATGTGTGTGCTTGTGTGTGTGTGTCTGAATGTGTGGGCTTGTGTGTGCGTGTGTGTGCGTGTGTACCTGTGTGTGTGTGTGTGTGAATGTGTGCGCTTGTGTGTGTGTGTCTGAATGTGTGCGCTTGTGTGTGTGTGTGCGCGCATGTGTGTGCATTTCTGCATATAATTGTAGTGACAGTGTGAATGTGTATGTATGACTGTGCACACGCATGTGTAGGTGTGTGTTTGTGTGTGAGTGTTTATGTAGATTATGAACATTTGTCTTTCCGTTTTTTCATTAGATTTCTCTGACCTTCTTCAATGTCTACTTTTCTCCATCTGCCTGTCTGTCTCTTCGTCCCCCTCTCTTTCTCCCTTCCCCAATATTAATAAGGAAAGACTGAGGCAAATAGATAGAGGAACTCTTGGTAACTCTTTATTTCCCACTCCCTTTCTTTATCTCTCTTCATTCTTTTGGCTTCCTCTCTTTTTTCTCACTCCCTTTCTCTTTCTCTCTCTTCTCTCCCTCCTTCTTTCCCTCTCTCTTTACCTCAGTTTCTGTTTCTGTCTTGCTGTTGTTGCTCTTGCTCTCACTCCACTCCTTCTTGCCATGGAATTCCCTGCCACAGAGGGCAGTGGAGGCCAAATCACTGGATGGATTTAAGAAAGAGTTGGATGGAGCTCTAGGGGCTAGTGGAGTCAAGGGATATGGGGAGAAGGCAGGCACGGGTTATTGATAGGGGACAATCAGCCATGATCACAATGAATGGCGGTGCTGGCTTGAAGGGCCGAATGGCCTCCTCCTGCACCTATTTTCTATGTTTCTATGTTTCTATGTTCTTCCCCACTTTCTCTCTCCCCTTCTCCTCTCCCCCCTCTCTCTCTCTCTCTCTCTCTCTCTCTCTCTCTCTCTCTCTCTCTCTCTATCTATCTATCTATCTATCTATCTATCTATCTATCTATCTATCTATCTATCTATCTATCTATCTATCTATCTATCTATCTATCTATCTATCTATCTATCTATCTATCTATCTATCTATCTATCTATCTATCTATCTATCTATCTATCTAGCCCATTGTCCATCTCTCTTTCCCTTTCCTGTCTTTGTTTCTCTATCTGTCTCTCCCAGTCTGTTTCTGTCTCTGTCTCTGTCTCTGTCTGTCTGTCCCTCTCTCTCTCTCTTTGTCTCCGTCCCTGTTTCTGCCTCTGTCAGTCTGTCTCTCTCTGTTTCTCTTTCTTTCTCGCTCTGTCTCTGCGTGCCTGTATCTCTGATTCTTTCTCTCTCTGACCCTCTGTGTCCTTCTCTCTCGACATGATCCTTCATCAGGCTGGCTTTTCCCCCTCACACTGTGCCTGCCTCTCTGCCTCTCTGCCTCTCTGCCTCTCTGCCTCTCTGCCTCTCTGCCTCTCTGCCTCTCTGCCCCACTCTCTCTCGTTCTGCCTTGCTTCTACCTGTTGCATGTGTTCGGTCCAGAGCCCCTGGATGCTGACACCAGGCCGTCTGAGCTGTGCCGTCTATTATATAATTCACGGCTTGTTGGCTGGGAGACGCGGGAGTCAGAGAGCGTTGGGATCAATTGATATCCAATAGAAGGTCACCGCTTATGTCCCTCACTCTTTGTTTGCTTAGAATAAAGATTCTGCCGCTGAGACGTGTCAATAATTGCTGGGAGCCCTGATGTTTATTAATCGCTACTCTATCACAGGCTCCACACATCCATTCAAGCTTAATTACGCCTGCCGATAGCCGCAATTCTGTTAACTCTGCACTAACTTTGGCGAGGGCCAGTTTCCAGCCACAGCAGCGTTAAGACATTAACATCTGCAGTGTGCAGGAAGGAAAATGCAGATGCTGGTTTGAACCAAAGATGGACACAAAAAAGCTGGAGTAACTCAGCGGGTCAGGCAGCATGTCTGGAGAGGAGGAATGGGCGGCGTTTCGGGTCGAGACCCTTCGTTGGGCTGGTGCAGAGTCGCAGTGGTCAGATCCAGCTGCCAGCCAGATGTGGTCTGGCACAGCTGCCAAGCCAGCTGTAGCTTGGTGCACAACTGCTGCTCTGGAATGATTGGGCTGAACAAACCAAGTTGACGCTCCATCTCAGTTCCAAGAGAACTGCCTGTTGCCTTCTAATCAGTCAGCGAAAAGACAATACATATTACAATCGAGCCATCCACAGAATACAGAAACATGATAAAGGAAATAACTTGAATAATGTTTAGTACAAGATAAAGCCAGTAAAGTCTAATGAAAGGTAGTCCGGGGGTCACTGACGATGTAGATTGTAGTTCAGGACTGCTCTTTCTGTTGTGGTAGGATGGTTCAGTTGCCTGATAACAGCTGGGAAGAAACTGTCCCTGAATCTGGAGGTGTGCGTTTTCACACTTCTATACTTGATCAATTTTCCTCCTGGGATAAATAAAGTTCTATCATATCGTATCGTAACTTATACCTCTTGCCCGATGGGAAAGGAGAGAAGACGGAGGGGCCAGGGTGCGACTCGTCCATGATTATGCTGCTGGTGCCTGCGTTCTCAAGTCCATACAAAAGGTTCCAACGGCACTGCTTTAAAGAGCAGCGCTCTTTGACCAGTGGTGATCCCTTCACCAACATCATTGGGACGGTTATCCGAATGCCGTCCTTTTGCAGTAGGCAGGAGCCTGGTGTTTTCTACAGAACGACAGTGGATTAGATCAGGAATATTGAGTTGAAGTTTAGTTTAAAGATACAGCATGGAAACAGGGAGCTTCTGGCCCATGGAGACCACGCTGACAATCAATCAGCACGTTCACACTAGTTCCACGTCATCCCACTTTCTCATTCACTCCCTACACATTAGGAGCAAATTTTCAGTGGCCAGTGCACCTAAAAACCCGGGTGTCCTTGGGATGTGAGTGCAAAACAGAGCACCCAGAAAAAAAAAGATACAGGAGAATGTGCAAACTCCACTTGGACAGCATCCAAAGTCATGACCGAAACTGGGTCTGAAGGAAGGGTCTCGACCCGAAACGTCACCTATTCCTTCACTCCAGAGATGCTGCCTGGCCCGCTGAGTTACTCCAGCATTTTGTGTCTCTGGCGTTGCGAGGCAACAGCTCTCTCAGCTGCGCCACTGTGCCACCCGTAACGTAATTGGTTGTAAAATGGTACTTCAGTTCAAGGGAAGATAGGAATGGGTAATAAATGTTGGTAACTCAGCTGGTCAGTCGCCATCTATGGAGAAAAGGAATAGGTGAAGTTTCAGGTTAAGACTAGAGGTTCTGAACCTCTAGTTTTGCTCCAAAAGATGCATACAAAATGCTGAAGTATGAAGTTGGGTCATGACCCGAAACGTCACCCATTCCTTTTCTCCAGAGATGCTGCCTGTGACCCGCTGAGTTACTCCAGGATTTTGGGCCTATCATTGACACTAACCCTACTTTATTGCCATTTTCCCCTCCTCACATTCCCACGAAATTCCCACAGATTCGACTACCCCAAAATTTAT
The DNA here is from genome assembly GCA_963514005.1 of Raja brachyura. The sequence goes on along the minus strand of OY740801.1, from coordinate 15,298,450 downwards.
TTTCGACATCTGTAATAACTACTCCAAGGTCCCACAACAAAATCAAACGTAGAGTGCAGCGTTTGATGGGGGATCGAATTGAAACTAGAAAATGCTGGAAAGCTCTCAGCAGCTCTAATGAAAGGTCGTCAAGTTCTTTCTCTGCGTTCTGAAGCTGCCTGACTTGCTGAATGCAGCAACAACCTAATCCATTGACTTGCCCAACAGTCAACCAATTCCAGTGTTGAAAAGCATGGAGCAGGGTCTTTGACACCATCCGTAATAGCCTTCAGAAAGCCATCCATAAACGTGCCTGGAAACACACTGTGCTTCATAAAACAAACCGGATGAAGATAGATCTGACTTTTTGCGCATTGAGGGGCCTATTAGATTTTTTCCGTTTATTTTTCCATTTGATCTGCAACTCCATCCACAAGGTTCACTCGTGATCGTGCCGGCACAGTATCGACAACATAATCAAAGGTGGCAGCTAACCAGCCAGGCATGGCGCGGTGTTTATTTGATAAGCAACTTCACGGCGTCACCTCGCATTTATATCGTGCCTTTAACTTAGCATATTCATCGGAGTGCCTTTAAACGTCACTGACACAAGCTACATTGAAGCGGACTACACGCCCGCTTGACTGGGTTAAGGGAGGACGGGACGATGGAGAGGTTTCAGAATGGAATCGTAGACTTTAGGGATCAGCCGTGAATGGGATAGTTAATTTCAGAGACAGAACCATGAGGCAACGGAGCGGGCCAGCGAATAGAGCTGCTGCCTCACAGCTCCAATGACCCGGCTTTGAGTCTGACTCCCAGTGCTGTTATATAGCTGTGTGTCCTTGTTGGGTTTTTTTCAGTATGGCTATATGGTAATCGAGTTTCACTGTACCTTAATTGGTACACGTGACAGTAAACAGGCCTTTGACGCCTTTGAAACCTTTTGTCTGTGTGGAGTCTGCCTGCATTCCTTGAGACAGTGTGAGTTTCTCCTGGGTGCTCCAGTTTCCATAACCCCTGACACCCATAATAATCTAGAACCTGTCCATCTCCACCTTAAATATATCCTTTGACGGCCTCTGTAGCCATCTGTGGCAATGATTTCCACAGATTCACCACCTTTTGTTTACTCTTTGTCTACTGTTTAGGTATAATCTACTATTCGTACACCTACTCTCCTCGCATGTTTGTATTTAGGTATGATTGTGCTTCTGTACAGTATGATCCTACTGAACTGAATGCAAAAAAAAAGTGTTTCACTGTATCTAGGTACAGTGACAATAGCATATCATGGCACCATTGAACCATTGGCAGAGGTTACTGAATGTGGCATCTGGTACAGTGGTCATAAGGTCATAAGGAGTAGGGGAAGAATATGGCCATCTGGCCCATCAAGCCTACTTCACCACTTGTTCATGCCTGATCGATGTCTCCCTCCGAACCCCAATCTCCTACCTTCTCCCCGTAACAATAGACAATAGACAATAGGTGCAGAAGGAGGCCATTTGGCCCTTCGAGCCAGCACCGCCATTCAATGTGATCATGGCTGATCATCCCCAATCAGTATCCCATTCCTGCCTTCTCCCCATATCCCCTATCTTTAAGAGCCATATTTGGCTCTCTCTTGAAAGTATCCAGAGAACCGGCCTCCACTGCCCTCTGAGGCAGAGGATTCTACAGACTCACAACTCTCTGTGAGAAAAACGTGTTTCCTCATCTCCGTTCTAAATGGCTTGCCCCTTATTCTTAAACTGTGGCCCCTGATTCTGGACTCCCTCAACATCGGGAATATGTTTCCTGCCTCTAGCGTATCCAAACCCTTAATAATCTTTTTGTCTACCTTCGATTCTGCAGTTCCTTCCTAAACAATAATCTTACATGTTTCAATAAGATCCCCTCTCATCCTTCCAGAGTATACAACTCCAGAGTATACAAGCCCAGCTGCTCCATTCTCTCAGCATATGACAGTCCTGCCATCCCGGGAATTAACCTTGTAAACCTACGCTGCACTCCCTCAATAGCAAGAATGTCCTTCCTCAAATTAGGGGCCCAAACTGCACACAATTCAATGGCCTCACTAGGGCCCTATACAACAGCTCTGACACCTGTAATAATCAAGCTATCTATCTCTGCCTTAAAAATATCCATTGATTTGGCATCCACAGC